>OZ004725.1:22288997-22559516 GCA_963924685.1 Dexiosoma caninum | reverse complement strand
TAAAAAAGCAGGCCTGCTACATCCAAAGAGGTTTTTGTAGAAAGCAAACGTACTTCTTTTTCCCGCTGGGTTCACCTAATAAATAGACCTTCGTAAAAACATTCTGATACTAAAGCAAAGAACATAAACACAACTACATTCACAGTTCAAGTTATAGAGTGTACAAAAGCGAAACTTCAAATTAGAGAACGTCGGAGAGCAAGAGCTATCTAAATACATATACATACATATACATATATAGATAAACTAAAATAAATGATTCTTTTGTTTGTATTTTATATTTTTCATAAACCATAGCACATTAAAATAATTTAAATTACAAAGCGTAGAAGCCAACAAATTAAAGGCGTCGGCGATCATGAGTCAGTCATTCAAATAATTTTAAATTACCGATTGGACCAAATTGCTTGGATTTTTTAAATTTTTTGAATGTTTTTATCGCGACATTCAATTAGGGTAGTCAATTATAACAAAAAATATACCTACATATGTATATCTTTCTAAAAATGGGATTCCCGGAATTAACGATCCCAGAATATCAACGTTTTATTTTTTTTCTTAGTTTTAGCGCATTGATTTTTATTGTTGAAATATAGAACTTTCTTCATCTTTTAGAATAGTCATTGTAAAAGAAATTTTTTTCAAATAAGGCGGTGTTAACGTTATCGCGAGTGCACTGTATAAGCAAAACAAACTCAACAACCTAAATCGGCTTTAGCTGTTATTCCTTGTCGGCATATATTGTGTGTATTTGTACATAGTATATGTATGTATTTCTGAAAGTCAATAAAGTGTTATTAATTTTACCTTAAAATAAATAGAAATTTAACCAAAATGTTTAGCTTTCAATTATTAAACACACTGCTAGTTTTTCAGAATTTGTTTCCGAAGAATGTTAATCGAATCGATTAAATTTATTTAAGACATTTTAAAGTACGAGTACATATGTACTTATGATTTGAAAAATAAATTTTGTAGAATTAGTTACGAGTTCTAAAAAGAAAGGAAAAAAGGGAGTCACTGATTAACTTTAGTGATTAAAATTTCTGGAATTTAATTACACATACATAAGTATGTATGTATTTATGATTAAAGGTTTTGTTCATGTGTACAAACCAAACCACAATAAATTGATATTGGTTGCATATGCAGAAACATTAAGATATCAAGTATTTTTCAACAGCACATTGTAAAAATTATACATATGGATGTATGTATGTATGTATCTACATACATATATGCTTATCAAGCTTTGTTTGCAAATGGATATGTAATGTATTATTTCCTTTTACATTTTTATATACATGTGTATGTACATATGCATATGTGTTTATCTACTTAGTATATATATGTTTTAAATTATATGTGTTATTTACATATGTACGAGTACATACATAGTAAAGGGCGGTACAAAATGTATTGAAAGTTTTGCATTCTAAAGCACACTACTTCCAAGCCGTGTAGTCCAGTGTAAACATTCTCAACAAAACAAGCATAACAAAACATGACTCTCATTGAAACAAAACAAGCACCATTTGAAAAGTTTCTCTCTATAGTTTTGTTTATGCTTGTGAGTTCAAATGAAGCAGCACATCAAAACAAAAACATACAATGAAATAAAAAAAACGGTAAATTACACCAAAAGCATCGAGTACACAAGAACAAACACAAAAAAGCGTAAAAAGCACGTATATAATTTTTTTCATAATTTCAACTTTCTGATTTTCGTGAATTTTCGAAATTTTAGTAATCGGAAATATATATTGATTATATATATTGATGCATTAAATGTAGGTGAAATTATAAATTTTTAAAATTTTTTGCGAAATTTTAAATATTTTTCTTTAAAGCACCTTACAAACGAACCTCAAACCTAATATGAATTGTGATATTTTTATTTTATTTGTATACATTCGATTTTTTATGTTCATAAAAAATGCAAAAGTTTCTTTGCAAGTTTGTCTACGAGTTATTCAAACATGTTTTGAATGTTCCAAAATAGTTTTGATCTTCTACTTCATTTTTCTTCTACTTCAGCGTTGTTTTATTTTAACATTGTTTTGTTGTACTTGCGTTCTCTTCTTCAATGTTTTGATCGTGGAACAAAAGAAATATTTTTGGAAATATGTGTTTTGCAATGAGCAAGTAATACATACACACAAATTGCAATTTCATGAAGTGCTTGTAAGACATTTTTGTTGTGTTTGTGCCACACTTTAATACATAGATACATACATATGTATGTACTTATGTACCCAGAAAATATTTTTATGTGTACAGTGTCGAGCCAAAGGCAGTGCAAGTTAAGCATACTATTACCCAACGAACACGAAGGCTTGATATCAAATTAGGAATGATTTGAAATCAACACGCCAAGTTCGAAAAGATGTGACGGTTTTGCTCACTGTTTGCTTCGATTACAGTGGCGGGTGCATCGTGAGTTCTTCTCAACAGGTCGTACGGTAAATAAGGAATACTACAAGGAAGTTATGCAACGTTTGCGTGGAGCAATACTGCTCAAACCGATCGGAATTATGAAAGAAATCATGGATTCTACATCACGAGAATGCTCCAGCTCGCACATCAATGATTGTTCGCAATTTTTTGGCCAAAAACAACACCCTAATCATGCCTCAACCACCTTATTCACCAGATGCGGCTCCCTGCGACTTTTTCCTATTCCTAAAACTGAAGAAACTAATGAAAGGAAAGCGTTTTGTTTCAAAATCGCAGAATGTGCTGATGGCCATACTGAAAAGCGAATTTCAGTAGTGCTTCGAGGATTGGAAGAAGCGCTGGCATAAGTGCATTATATGTGAAGGGGACAAAATGAATATTGATGAATAAATAAATACTTTTATAAAAAATTCAAAATGCACCTTTGGAACAAACTTCGTATAACTTTAGGGGAGACAAAACCAAACAAAAAGTTCTTCAACTAAAACTAAACATTCTTATGGGAGAAAATTGCTGTTAAAACCATGGGGATTTAGCACTTTTAATATGTCTTCTTCTGGCAACCCTTTGGGAAACATCAAATATAGAGCAAGAACATGCCAATTTTCAATTCAATTCTTCTGGGGGACATATATGTACATGCATATGTGTAGGTATGTATTTACGTACATACATACATACATTTTATTTGGGCAGAACACATGTTTTATTTAACAGACTTACCCTATCCATTCTTGTACATTCAGATATACATTTGTATACACGCGTGTATTATATACAGGGTGGGCCTAAAGAAACCAAGGGGTGTAAAAGTTTAATAACTTTTTCGTTTATTAATTTTTTTTATTTTTTCTTTCAGATTATATAGACAACACTTGGAGAATTTATAATGGAGAGGTTCACAATTGAACAGAGAACCAGAACAATAGAATTTTATTATTTAAACCAGAGATCAATTATTTTAACGCAAAGAGCATATCGTTGACATTTTAACGTCAGAATTTCGCCCTCTGAAGCAATGATTCGTTGCTTAGTTGATCGTCATCACCAACATGGCAGCGTAACAGATTTGCCTCGAACCGGTAGACCACACACTGCGGAAAATATTGAACGAGTACAGCAAAGTGTTAACGAAGCACCAGAAACATCTGTCAGAAGGCGTTCTGCTCAGCTAGAAATGTCTCGTACGTCACTACGGCGCATTTTAAAAAAAGATTTACGCTTATACCCATATAAGGTGCAATTGGTGCAAGAATTAAAACCCGCAGATCATCGGCAACGTCTAAATTTTGCAGTTAAATTTCAAGAGTTGGCCAGAAATGAAATCAACTTTATTAAAAATTTGATTATGAGTGATGAAGCTCATTTTCATTTGAATGGCTTTGTTAATAAGCAGAACTGTAGGTTCTGGGGTTCTCAAAATCCAAGAGCCATTCATCAACGCCAATTGCACCCCATCAGGTGTACAGTATGGTGTGGGATCACATCTTAAAATGTCATTAGGCCTTACTTCTTCGAGAATGAAGACGGAAGTGCTGTAACCGTAAATGGAGAGCGGTATCGGTTTATGATTTTTTACGTCCTGCTCTTGAAAACAGACCTGGTATGTGGTTTCAGCAGGACGGAGCCACTGCTCATACTGCCCGAGACACAATGGCACTTTTAAGTCAAATTTTTGGAGAGCGAATAATTTCCAGAAATTCGGAAATTATTTGGCCAGCGCAATCGCCAGATTTGACAGCACCCGACTATTTTCTTTGGGGTTATTTGAAGGAGCGAGTGTATGTGAACAAGCCAGAGACAATCCTTGAACTCAAGGCAAACATTGTTGCAGAAATTCGAACGCTACAGCCACAAGTTTTGAAAGGTGTTATGGAAAATGCTCTAAAAAGAGCCCATCAGTGCGAAGCTGAAAACGGTGGTCATTTAAGAGACATCATTTTTCATACTTAGTGTAAAAAAATTTGTCTTTTGTATATTATATAATCTGAAAGAAAAAATAAAAAAAAATTAATAAACGAAAAAGTTATTAAACTTTTACACCCCTTGGTTTCTTTAGGCCCACTCTGTAGAAATGTTAAGGATGCCAAACGAAAAATAACAAAACCTAGGGATTGGTGGGACATTTCAGGCTATAGTATGAATATTAAATTTAATTAATTTTTAAATTATTATTAATACAATTATTATTCATTTTTTATTTAATTAATTGTTCTTGTTTAGTCGGCAGATTCTCGATCTATGAATGTTGGAAGCAAAACCCTTTCATTAGTCTTACATAAGTCTTCGGTTTACCGCATTGAAAAACAAGACAACTAAAAGTAGTTCTTGAAGACGTTGCTTGTAAATATTACTTTACTTATCGATGATTAGTTATGGAGAAAGTTTACTTTCCGCGGCAGCCCTAGGTTTTAGTCAGTTTTTAGTACGAAACTATATTGGTACTCAGAAATAAAATAACTGCCAAAAAAAAAGAAATAAGTACCAATCACAAAAAATTAAATAACGTCCAAATTGTTAAACAAAAAAAGTCCCAAGAAATAAGAAGTAATTTCCAAAAAATAAAATAACTAACTGAAATAAATCGCTATAAATATGTAATAGACTTTCATGAAATAAATCCCCAGCAAAGTGAAGTAACTAACAATAAAAATAAAATAACCACTAACGAAGTAAATAGGCGAAAAATTATAACAAAAAAAGGAACTTTCTCCGCATTAGTGCACTTCTTTAAGTATAAAGGATTGGTGCTTTGCCCATGACATGGATCGCTAAATACCTTCCTCTTGCTCATCTTTATTAACACACACAACTCCGTTGCCTCATAAAGATTACTTGCAAGCCGGTCGTCTTAGGCATTTTTATCTTCTATGGTATATCCTATAACGACGGTATCTTCAAACAATTTCTTGCATAGCCGCCGGGCTTAAACATTTTCTCCTCTATAATCTTTCCCATAACGACGGTGCCTACTATACATTTCCTACGCAGGAAATCTTTAGTAGGTAGCACAGTTTCGGGAAATACCATATTTGAGAAAATGTTTAAGCCCTGCCAAAGGCCGGCAACGTAGAAAATCTTTAATAATGCAGACAAATTTCATTAAATTTAAATTTCAATAAGAAACATTGATTTGCTAGTTCTTAAAATTTTAAATTCATTTGTCTTAAAATTTATTCTAATAGGAACTTTAGTATAGTTTTGTTTGTTTTATTCATTTCATTAAAGGCGTATCGAACAAGGTGGTGTTGTTCAAACAGGTGGCAAGTTTTTGATGTATGTATGTAACTACGTTTGTGCAATAAACTTCAAAAACACAATGTTTATGTAATATTTGCATTAGTTGTTTCTGACATATCTCGAACAAAAAACGTGTGAGGCAATACAGCAACTCCATTCGCCGCCACCTTGTTTTCTTTCTTAATATAAAATTAATACCAAATTTATAAATATATATGCCGCCTACATACATATGTACATATGTATGCGTATAGAGAAGAATTCCTTAGATAAATTCATAACAGGTATGCACGCTCGCCCCGACAACAAGTATAGAAAAAGAACATCATTTTGTTTGTGTAAAATATTCTTCAGATGACAACCACTGTTGCCAGAAAATTTCTCTGGAAGAATGCTAAATGGACAAAACCAAAATGTTAAAACGTTCTGCAGGCGAATAAAAGAATGCCAAATAAAAATTTTCTAGACATTTTTATACAAACGCTTTATTTGAATACATATGTATGTATGTACGAGTATGTAGTATATTTAAATATTATACATATTCACATGTGCTAATATACATGTATATATACAGGGTGTCTGGTGGGAAATTTATATTTTTAAATACGATTATTTCAAAAAGTAATAAACGGTGAGGAGGGAGGGCGGCGCCGTTGGAATTATCTATTCTGCGGATTTGTGAGTCACGATGTCGCTGTTGTCGAGTGAGCATCGCGCATTCGCTGCGGAGACATTTTTTAAGATTCTTACGTAATTGCTCGTCGACAATTTTGTTCAAAGTTCAGTATTCGGCGAATAAGTGGTAGACCGAGTGTAGATTTAATTCGTTCGTGGGTGCAGAGATTCCGCGCAACTGCTTCGGCTATGAATCCCCCACGGCCATGGACCAGTCGATCCGAAAACATTG
Organism: Dexiosoma caninum; assembly: GCA_963924685.1. Lineage (NCBI taxonomy): Eukaryota > Metazoa > Arthropoda > Insecta > Diptera > Tachinidae > Dexiosoma > Dexiosoma caninum. The sequence goes on along the minus strand of OZ004725.1, from coordinate 22,552,909 downwards.
AACTGGTTGAAAGCAGTTTACGTGAAAATCCGAGACTACCAATACTGGGACATCCAAGAGCGATTATTCATGAAATTTTAAAAAATAATCTGAAGGATCTGGATGACATACTCTTTAGAAAATAAAATCCGAATTTTCATTCTATTGTTCAATGCTCTTAATATGTAAATCTTTGTGTCAATTATTACGTTTTTTATTTAAGATTTAAAATATAAATCTCCTACCAGACACCCTTTATATGTATATACAGGGTGGCTGATGAATATTCCTACATCAAGAAACTCAAATAAGTTTTTTTTCAGTGTATGGAATTAATTTTTCTTTTATTCATGTCAAAGCACATTCAATTTTATTAAATATGCTTAATTAGTTTTAAAAATAATGGAATTTAAATGCCCCCCCCTCGTTGATGCATGTGTAGCATCTTACCAAAAAGTTGTTCATCACTGCTTGGAGAGTTGAGACAGGAATAGCCGCAATTGTTTCTCGAATGGATTGCTTTAGTCCATTCAAATTTTTTGGTTTTGCTTAGTAGACTTCCTGTTTGCAATAACCCCACAAGAAAAAGTCTGGTGCAGTAAGGTCAGGCGACCTGGGAGCCAACGGAATGTAGAGTTTCTGGATATCAACTTAATGGGAAATTTTCGTCGCAATTCTGTCATAACAGGTCGGGCTATGTGAGGAGTTGCACCATCTTGTTGAAACCACACAGAGTTGAAAGGAATTCTCATTCGGCGTAATTCTGGATAGAAAAACTCTCTCAACATGCTCAAGTAACGGTCTCCAGTAACTGTAACGATGTGACCATTTTCTTCAAAGAAGTAGGGCCCGACAATGCAGCGTGCTGAAACTGAACACCACACTGTGACACGAAGTGGATGCAATTCCGTCTCATGGAGTATCTGTTGGTTGGAAGCACTCCATAGTCGACAATTTTGTTTGTTTATGTTGCCGTTTAAATCGAAATGGGCCTCGTCAGACATAAAAAGACAGTTCAACATTGTTTCGTCCTCTTCCACAATTTGAAGCATCTCCTGGCAAAATTCCAAGCGAATCGGTAAGTCTGCTGCGTTCAGTTTGTTGACCATTTGAATTTTATATGGGAATAAGTCCAAATCATTGTGCAAAATTGACTGCAATGACTGTCTGCTTATACCCATTTGAGCAGATAAGGTTCTTGTCGAAACTCTTGGAATGTTTTGTATGGCAGCAGCTACAGCAGCGATTGTTTCCTTCGTCCGAACTGAAGGGTGAGGTCTTCTTTGGACCGTTCCATACTCGGCAAAATTGTTCACAAGTCTCATTATGGTCCATCTGCTCGGAGGATTGCCGCCAAACGTGCGCCTATACTCTCTTTGAACCGAAACTACGGACTGCACTGCGTGATAGCGGCGGACAATCCAAATTCTTTTTTCAGTGTCCCAGTTATCCATTTTGGTTAAATGTAAAAATCAATCTGCAAAATAAAAAAAAAATTAACCAGATTTATTAAATAGAAAAAAAGTTATTAAATTTCTTTTTGGTAGCGGCTTTCATCAGCCACCCTGTATTAGTATTTGTTTAGTTCATTGATTTGTATACAGATTTTGTTGTTACAAATAAAATAAAGATATACTCGTATTTGGAAATGATTAAATTTTTTAATAATATATAATAAGAAGTTAATTGATAAAAATTTAATTAAAAACATAATTGTTTATAATACCCTAACTCACAATGGTGCATATGATGGTGAAAAACAACAGTCGATAGTGTATCTACAGCTTTTATATTCAAATTGACTACGAAGGTATCAATTCGAAAACGAAATATTGGGAACTATGTGCTGTTGATAAAAAAAAACGAATATATGCATTTTAACACCATACTGGTGTTGATCTAACACCATAGCGGTGTTGAGTTGACACCATATTCATATCCACACCAAGAATAAAAAATACATTGGTTTTTAAAAATATGGTATTTAAATTTAGTTCATTTTCATAACAGTTAAGGTAACATTCATACGTTTTCGAGTCACTTTCACTGGAGGTAGACCATTATTCGACTTTGAATGGGACATATTATTCATCTATTGCGAACTGTATAAATAAAAAGCAATAATAATTTGCTTTTCTTTAAATTCTACACTCTATTCTAATGGTGGAACTGTTTTCCATAAGTCTACCTTTCTCAAACAATTTTTACTTTTAAATGTTACATGTGCGGCTATTGTACTACTTTTTGTCGATTTGTACTACTTCGTTAACAATATGTAAACGTTAAGTTGTTAAAGCTAAATGACAACGTCGCATTGTAATGATTACCACATTCGTTGTCGATTTTGGAACGTTTTCTGATTTATCTGTGCAACAGCATATGCCTTGGTCGGTATTTGAGCAATAAAAAGTGGGCGAAGTAAAATAATAAATGAAACGACTTATATTAGCTTAAAAATAATGCGTTAAATAACATCAGAGACGCCGCAACTTTGCTTTATAATTAACCGGCAACTGCAGAATTGTGCAAGAATTAAGTACTAACTTTCACAATTTGTCTATTCGCTACGCTATTCCTTTCTCTATCTAGTTCCAGTGCAATACATTGAATATGTAGTGGATATCTCATGAGTACTGGTCCAAGAAAATAAAATAGATAGAAACATACATACATACATATACAAATAAATGAGAATTTATCACGAGTAAATATTCTGCCAAAATCATGGGAAAAAATCGATTTGTTACAAAAATTTTAGGTTTTGACAATGCTTTCATGGAATATGGGAATTAAATTCCATTAATTTTTAGCACCCTTATCGAATTCATAGTTAGTTATTGTGCTGAAATTTCCATTTAATCTTGTAAAATTCTAACCACTACAAAGAAGGATCTTTTAAATAATGGAAACAATTAACCCCCTTACGTATATCAAAATAACATGAATCAAATTTCAAATTGTGGAAATGCGCTTTAGAAGGTACATTTTATTTACCTTTTACAGTGACCAATATGTCATTGACTTATAGGATTTTTGAAATACATATGTACATGCAATTTTAGTAAAGAAGCCATTCCATTGTTTTTTGATTGATTCATGACATGTTACGTAGCCTTGCATAATGCAATAAAATGAAAACGAAAACCCCAAAACCCGAAAAAATCATTTTCGGAAGAAACATGGCTTATGGGGTTTCTGAAATACACGATTCACGTAAGAAAACAATGACCTCTCGTTAAATTTTGCTTTATTGAAATCGATTAGTTGAACGACGCTTACAGTAGGAGTTGTTGGTAAAATTGCTTAATATAAACTGCGTTATAACCGATAGCTTAACCTCTGTACTAATAACCCAGGACAATTTACGAGTGGACCAGGACTATGAAACAACTTGCCTGAAACCAGGTAAAATCGTGGAAAACCAGGACGTATGGCAGTCCTAAGCTACACACGCATGAAAAACAAACAAAAAATGTTTCATTATTAACTGTGATTTCCTGGTTTTGGCATATAAAACATAAGGAACTGGCCCGACGTAAATCGACTATAACGGAAATCAAATATAAATGGCACAAAAACTTTGACGACATAAACCGAAACAAGCTACGTAAATCAAGGGGTTACTGTTTTTTCTATACATGTACTTGCCCTTTCATTTTAATAAAAAAAAACTTTATTCTGTTCTGTACAAGGCGTATCAAACAAGATGGGGTTACTAAAACATGCGGCAATTTTTTCGTGTACCTACGTTTGTACAACAAACGTCAAAAACACACATTTTTTTTTGTAATAATTTCATTAGTTGTTTTTGACATACATATCTCGAACAAACAACGTTTGCGGTAGTACAACAACTCCATTCAACACCACCTTGTTAAAGACGCCTTGGTTCTGTAAAAGCCGATAAAAAGAAAATACGTCATCTTATCTACTAACAGCGACAAAATTTAAAAAATAAATAGTATGTACCACGTGTGAATAAGTGTATGTATGTTTCAGAAATGTGAATTGCGTTCTTAAATAATACATACATGTATGTACATACTATTGTATTTATATTGAAAACAACAATAAAGTTCAAAAATTGTTTTTGTTTTCAATGTAAATCCACAAAGGAATTGTTCGCAAGTTTTCTGAAAACAGACAGTCAGTTAGAAAATTAGAAAAAATATTCCTTTCAAGCACAATGACATACCGATAGCTGAATTTCACTTATGAACAGCGCACCTGAATGCCATTGCCAAATATTGCTCAGTTTATTTTTCAAGATTCTAGGTATCATTCAATTCGAAAAACTATAGAGGAATTTTTAGTGGAAAAACGGGTGGCAAATGGCGTCGTCCCACTGACATGATGGAAAGTAAATAAAGCAAAATACGGGATTATCTTACCTATAGCCAGGCAATATTAATATTTAGTGACACCACGAACGAGTGTTCCTGTTTGCTTACACGCCGCATCGTAAGTCCCCGTCCATACTGTGAAGCATATGCTGCAAAACTTTTGAGTTTGTTGATGAGAAAGGGAAGAGGAGTGGAAGTATGTACGCTGTTTCATTTACATGCAGTTTTTGTTGAATTTCTTATTTGCTTCTTTTGAGATGAGGTGTATTTGACGTTTCATTTTATTTCTTTTCGTTTGGTATACTGTTAACTTCTATCATAATAATAGCTACCCTGTTTTATTGTTAATTTTTTGTGAAATATAATCAAAAATTTAAAAAAAATATATAAAATTATATAAAAATTATTATATAATTTTTCTTCTTAGCGTCCATTTTGCTTCCAATTATACCTTGTGCTTCAAATGTGTATCAAAAAAAAAATATTCACACCTATCACAGGGTAGTTATTTTATATTTACATTCGGTATTGAGAAATGTCAAAAAAAATTAAAAAAAGAAGATAGAAGGGAGGAATAAAAAATACTAAACATGAAGCAAAAGATTCATGTATGGACACTGCTGCACTTTCAAAAGAGAATTCAAAAAACTTTTGCAGCATATGCTTCACAATATGGACGGGGACTAATAGGGTTGAAGGTCTATTTCTGAACTTCGACGTTCCTCTTCTGAGATTTTATTATTAATACAAGATGATATGAACAAATAATATTCGCAACATCATACATGTACATACATATATAAATAAATAAAAAAAACATGTACATATCTACATACGAAAATACAAATATACATACATACATACATACTATGGAAATGCGAAGAATTCAAATTTTTCTTTATTATACTCATGATTCACACACATCAAGTTTGACTCGTCAAGTCTTGAGTATTTGGATAAACGGCGTAGAGAGAATAAGGATAAAAGGTAAAAGGTTTGACGGTACTCGTCAAGTTTGTTTCTTTCTCTCTTCTTTTTTGTTGCCTTCTTTCTTCTTTCCATAACCGTAGTATTGTAAAACAATCGAAACTTGACGGCAAACTCCGGGGTCCGCCGCCGTGACTGACGGTCTCTGTTGTGTACTTCACTATTGAGGTGTGAACATAAAAATGATTTTCCATCTGAGTTTATTTAATGAATGGGTGAAAATAAAAACATATTTAAGAATATACTGAAAATTTTACCTACACAATCGCACGATCAATTCCAAATAGAGTAATACAGAAATCTGGCGACTGCGAGAGATCACTCGAGATGTAAATGAAAGATATCAATTGCTCCATAATGGAAATAATAATATACCCTACATTCTTTCGTTTAGATGCCCAAAGAACTCCTTGCTCCCTCATCGGACTAATAAAAACGTCGGCAATGTAAAATGGCTCCCTATAACTTAAAAATTATTTGGTCAACATAACACTAAAGACTCACCAAGTTTCGGACTGGCGATGTCTAGGTACCACCACTTTGGTGGTCTGGAATGCATCCATTCTCATTATAATTGATATCGGTGTAGTTATTAGGAATCAGCTAGTGGATTCCATCCATAAGATTCTATTTTCGTATGATCTTTTCTTACGTATAACAGAAATGTGTGATACTTTCCTGTAGAAAAGGGCTCGATTCTAAAACAGCATTAGTTATGAAAAGAGTTACGTTAATGACCCGCTATAGCGAATATGTTGTGATGGAATTCCTTTTAAACGTAAAGCACACTTAGGCAACCGTTTTGCTGATGTAGTTCCATCAAGCCGTCATATTTGATATATATAAACATATGGAAATGCTTCGATGTAAAATTATATTTTTTACAGATTGAAACCTTACAGTTACGAGACATTTCGGTCTGGCAAGCATTCCCATACGTTTTCAGACAAAATCTGGTAGCCCTGTTGCAAAAGTATAGGTTTAGCTTTTGTGAGAAATTTGTTTCGCCTCTTTTAATGTTATTTCGTTTTAGTAAGAAGAGAGAACGCCTGAATTATTCTCCCGATTTAATGTGTGATGTGGATTGAATTTTCATTTTTATCACCGCTGTTTTGTTGTTATTTTTAATATTTTTTTGTTTTTATTATTTTTCCTCTACATTTTGCCGTTGTTTTTCTACTACTTTTTAACTTGTTGGCGTTTTTGTATAGTGTAAAACATTTAGTGCTTCGTTTGCTACACTCATTAATGGTTGCGGTGTGTGTGTGTTTATTAATTTTTTTCTTAGCAAAAATAATTTTTTATTTAAGTTTTTGATGCCGCGGTGGAAATAAACCTTTCACAAATTTCTTTTATTTTGTTGTCTTATTTCTTCGGTTAATGTATGCATATATGTACATATGTATGTACATAAGTATATAAAATTTGATTTCGTTTTGGGGTTGTATAACTGAATCGAAAAAAGACGAGGCGTTTGCAGAGCAGAATTACACTTATAAATTTATTTGTTCGTCAAAAAGAGAAAAAAAAATTTAACATACTTTTGAAGACATTTTAAAGGCGATATAAATTGTGAAAAAATATTTCTTAATAAGTTTAAAACATGGCAGAAGAAAATCTTTCGTTTTAAATCGTTTTTAACCCAAAAACAAGCAAACAATCGTAAAAACCGGCCTTATAGCGCCTAGATACAAGAAAAGATGCAATAAATAATTTAGAAACACTTACAAGTTTTGTTGTTATTTTGGTTTCTGTTAGCATTGCTTGTTCGTTGTGCTGTTCGGTTCGTTAAGGCAGACGATATAAAAATTCTTTACCGGTCATACCTAGTCGTTGTACGCATTGCCGTCCACCGTTCAGAAATTACATACTTAGGTAATTTGGCTCGAAAATAATTAAAAAGTGCAAATGGTGGAAACATTGTTTTCCTTCAAAATTGTTCAAAGTTTTGTGTTACTTGTTTCTGTCAAGTTTTTAAAATTAAATATACATAATAAAAAAATGTATGCGTTTTTGTAATGTTACTATAGGATACTATAATAATATATACTGATATATTTTATCGCTCCATAAGTTTTTGCTAATGCTTGACAGTATCATGAGCAATATAATTAAATATAATCGATCGTTAATAATTTAAGGGGGAAAATACGAATAAAAAATATTAAACTGCAATGTAAGCCAAGATAAAAGGAAATTAAAAAATTAAAAAGCACATCATCAAAATAATATATGTACATATGTATGTATGCATCACAAAAAAGAAGAAAAAACAAAACAAATACAACAAAACTAACTAACAGCATAATGTGTAATTTTAACATACATATTTGATAACACCAAACAGCGTAAAGCAAAAGCAAAAACAACTGTTTTAACAGTTTCGGAGAAATAAAGTTTATTGTTTACATTTTCATTATTGCACTCAACATATTTACTCTTTCCCTCCCACACTCTTGATGAGGGTGTTGGTGAACTGTCAAAACAAGAATTTTGCCCAAAACAAATGTGTTGCAAAAATAAGAACGAAATAAATAAAACAAAACAAAAAAGAAGAGAGATAAGAAAAATCTCAGTTTACATAAAAAAATTAATATTTTAAATAATCATCTGTGATATATCTTCTAATAAACTGTAAATCTAATTTCCATGACTGCTTCATCAGGAATCCAATTCGACTGACAAAATGTATACATACTCGTATATCATAATTTTTCCTTCTACCGCCGATTTTATTTCAACATAATCAATATTTTTTTTGTTACTTTCATATAAAAAATATAAAGCTAAATAATTTATGAAACTGGTGAGAAGAGCTAACGCATCTCTAATTTTCGCGAACTGTCTCACATAATGCGCTTTCATTCACCCTACAACTTTGCTCTGCTCGTACGTGCTGTTGAAAACGTAATGGCTGGCACAAAAAGGAAATCCCTTTTTGAAAAGAAACAAACAACAATGGCCGCATAAACTTTACAATACACAAAAGGTGGGCTTAAATTATTTTTTAATTTAAAATTAAATTTTTATTAAGGTCATTTTTTATTTTTGTTACTGTGCGTATATCAACTATTTTTTATTTCTCCTTTTATCAAGAGAATGTTTAAAGAATTTACACTACGAAAGAAATACATAACTAAGTATACATATGGATATGTATGTAGGTATATATTACGAACTATATGTGGTGAAGCGAATAAATCAAGTTAGTTGTGTAAAATCTTTAAAGATATTAAAAAAAAGAGAAGCAAAATTACCAAAAATGAACGAATGAAATGCTATCAAATAGAATAAAAGCATGTCACAACGTTTGCTGATAATACCTACAATAGTAGGCAATAAAATGCAAAAATACATTAAATTAAAATAAGTATTTTAGATGTTACATAGTCTTTCTATAAGAGATTCACAATGAACCGAAGGCATAGTATCTTGGATACCTGCAGTTAAATTATATATTTATTATACTCCCTGCCTGACGTCTAACAACTGATATTGAATAAAAAAATAACGGTACATTCTTCGTAAGTCTGAGTTCACACGACTCATGTTTTACTGACATTATTGCTACTTTATCGGCGTGACTAACGAGGAGAAGGGTAACGTTTTGTTTTCTCATTCTTAATTTGAATATACACACAAACTATATGTACATGTCGCCAACATGACATGAATTGTGTGAACACCAAAGAGAGTTCAAAGAAGAATAATAAGAATCATGTCATTAAAACATGAATCGAGTGAACTCAGACTAAGTAAACAGTTGGAAGGAATTCCTTACAAATCAAAAATTCTTATCACATCAGTATACACGAGTACTAGAATTTAAAGTGTCGCAAAAAATACATTAAAACGTATTAACTTTAATTTGTTAGCTCTTTTTTTATTTTTAATACATACTTAAAATTAAAAAATACCACTGAGGTTACTCTGTAATTGGAAAAGAGAGAGAATGTTATCATATAGCAATGTAGATGACATAGTAATTAGAATAGTTTTCTTTTCGTTTCGAATTCAGGGTTAACCCCTAGCAGCATTCTATGTTATGGCTCCGCAACAAATACTACGTATTTAACTGTTACACAAGTCGAGTTACCCTGCATTTACACATTCAAGTTCTGTGTACGTATTATCAACGAAAATTTGGCAAAAACGCCCAACAGTCTAGCAAATTGCATGAAAGTTAATTTTAAAAATGTCGGCGAGAGCAGCGCAATTAAAAATAATTAAATTAAATTATTACTTAATGCGGAGTTACCAGTAGCATGAAAAATTTAATTTTATTTAATATTGAACGAAGATTGACAACACTGTTCCGATTCGATTGAAAATTTTTGTGCGCTGAGTTTTTAATTTATAAATTAATTAAATCTATCTGATTTTATTGAAGTTATTGTGCATTATAATTTCAAATTTAATTATTCAATTGTGTGATAAAATACATTTTGGCTGCTTAAAGATTTAGTCATTTTTTACTCACTAAATCTATTTTTAACAACAACAACTGAATTTTCTTTGCATATTATGCATAGTGCTCTGCAATTGGAATTCCTTACAAAGAATTTACACAAACAATAACTTTAAATTAACTGTTAAATTACTTTAAACAGTGTACATACTTTTTGGTTGAAACAACAACATTATCTTTGGTGCAATAAATAATCTTTAAATAACAAAAGCAATATAAGCAATTTATTACATATTTGTGCTGTTTAACAAATTGTCTACATACATATACTTTGGTAATTTTAAATTAATTTAACTTTTTACATCGCTTCTAATATATTAATTATGGCCTGTTCTAAGCCGAAGTGTCGCAATAAGTCCGATGATGTTATGGTTGCCTGTTGGCTTTGCGAATCGGTTTATCATGCAAAATGCGTTGACTTATCTGCACGCACTGTGGATAATTTGCAAGAGAACAAGGGACTCCGCTGGTGTTGTAAAAACTGTATTTTGTTTGATGTGGAATTTTATAAATTTTTTAAATCCACTAAAAGTACATTGGATGAATTGGGTAATGATTTGAAAAATTTAAACACTAAATTTTTGAATTACAGGAACCTGTTTGATAAGGCACCGTGCTCACCCAAAGGAAAGAAGAAAACATTAACAAGTTCACTGGTATCTAAACCTAATTCTATTGAAATAAGCGATATTTCTGGAGCATCTCTTGTAACCACTCCAGTATTAACTCCATCATATGATTTTGTTGAATCAGTTCCTTCCGTATGTGGCACCGCGAGCTCAACTAAAACTCGTGAAATATCTTCGGGAACAATTTTAGTTTCACCACAACCATTGCAAAACAGCTGTATTCCTACTAATTTAAACCCATCAGTTCCTGCTTATAATACCTCTACTGCTCCAACTTTAAAGGTTATTCCACCAAAAAGGATTATTTTTGCCGCTCGTTTTGATTCTAATACAAGTACCGATGCTGTTAAACGTTATATTTGTTTCAAAATTGGTAATGATATTGACTTATCCGTCTACAAATTTAAGTACTCTAATCAGAGACGTAAATCCTCTTTCAAAATTATTGTTAATGAAGAAAATTTTGATTCAGTTGTTAATCCAGATTTTTGGCCGAAGAACGCACTTATACGTGAATACGTGTATAGTGAAAACGTCCCTTCTGATATAGTCCACCTACCAGAAATTAATGCTCCATCGTCTAATCGGACAATTTCAAAAAACTAAATATTTTACCTGATAAATTGTCTATAGTTTACCAAAATGTTCGTGGTTTAAATACAAAATTACCTTCAATTTACAACCAAAGCTTTGATTTTTTATATGATGTTATTATTTTTACTGAAACCTGGCTTGTCGATAATGTACTCAATACTGAAATTTTCTGCGGAAATTATCAAATTTATAGACGCGATCGTGGTAATCTTATCAAAGGTGGCGGTGTTCTGATTGCAGTTTCTAATCGTCTATCTTCTGATGTTCTTTATAGTGAAGGTCTGTATGACATCGAGTTTATTGGTGTTGCAGTTAAGTTAAAACATATGAAAATGTTTATTACCTGTTCATATATTCCTCCAATTTCACCTGAAGTGGTTTACATGAAACATGTAACAGCTATTGGGAATGTTGTTAAGGCCGCAAATCAATACGATTACGTTATTGCTCTTGGCGATTTTAATATGCCTTTATTATCATGGGACTTCTCTTCTGAAGTTAATTATTTCATTCCGAGAATGGTTGGAGGTAATGCTTACCATATGGATTTTGTTAATTCTCTTCTAGACTTGAATCTTTGCCAATTAAATGGCTTATACAACGCAAATTCGAGACTACTTGATTTAATATTCCTAAATGTACTGAGTGACATCTCCATTGATCGCTGTTATCCGATCTCTTTGCCTGAGGACTTACATCATCCTACAATTGGAATTGAAATTTCTGTTGCATCTAGTCGTGTTTCTGTGTCATCATTTCAAACAGAGAGAAGAGAATCGTTTTGCTTCAAGAAAACAAACTATAATAGGCTTGATGAGCTTCTGTCTAATACAAACTGGTTGAACCTTTTTACGAATGCTGCTTTAAATACTAATTCAATACATATTAACAAAATGGTTGACACGTTTTACAAAAGAATGTATCTGTACATGAATCAATGTATTCCTAAATGTTTTGATTCTAATCGTTCTGGCCCGCCATGGAATTCCAAAGTTCTTTCTGCTATAAAAAATAAAAAGAATAAGTTCTACAAGAAATATAAATCCTCTGGACTTTTTGCTGATTACGCCAAGTATTCTGTAGCTCGTGCTCAATACATCTCAGCTAATCGCTCCTGCTATTACAGTTATTTAATTAAAGTCAAACAAAATTTAAAATGTGATCCTAAAACATTCTATAAATTCGTAAATTCCAAAAGAAGATCGAGTTCGTTTCCTTCTGTGATGAATTACCATGATATTGAATCCGATAATGATGTTGCAATCTGTGATTTGTTTGCGGATTTCTTCTCGTCCACATATTCTGATGTCAAGATTGCTGATTCAGATTCTCATCCACTATCTGAATTACCATATCCACCTGTTTCAATACCACTTCTTGATGAACTTACCGTAGTTAATACCTTAAAAAAACTGAAATTTTCATTTAACTGTGGTCCTGACCGAATACCGAGTTGTCTGTTAGTTAGATGTGCTGAAGCTTTATCGACCCCACTAACTCTTATTTTCAATGAATCAATAAGGACTGGATGTTTTCCGCAGGTTTGGAAAACCTCTTTCATAATTCCATTATACAAAAATGGTAGTAAAAATAATATCGAAAACTACAGAGGCATTGCTAAACTGAGCACTCTACCGAAGCTTTTTGAAAAAATTAGTACTGACATTCTTTCTCATCAAGTATCATCTGTATTGTCTCCTTTCCAACATGGGTTTCGTAAAGGTTGTTCAACTGTTACAAATCTTATGCAGTTAACATCACTTGTTCATCGTGGTTTTAGACAACAAGAGCAAACTGATGTTATTTATACCGACTTTAGCAAGGCGTTCGATAAGGTTAATCACGAAATACTTTTGAAAAAGCTTGACTCAATGGGATTTACATTAAACTGTCTTAAGTGGATAAAATCGTACTTGACTGATAGAACTCAAAATGTTCATTTTAAAAACTGTTATTCTAAGCCGATTGCTGTATTGTCTGGTGTGCCGCAGGGTAGCCATTTAGGGCCGCTCTTGTTTTCTTTATTTATAAATGATCTACCGAAAATATTGAAGTTTTGTCATGTCTTAATGTATGCTGACGACGTCAAAATTTTCTTAAGCTATAGAAAATATGCTGATCATCACTACCTACAGGAGGACTTAGATGCATTTAGCTCTTGGTGTAATCGTAATTTGATGGAATTAAATCATAAAAAGTGTAAATGTATGAGCTTCTTCCGTGGACGTAACTTAAGCGTAAAATATATTTTAAATGGTTACTCGCTAGACAATTTAAATATTATTTCCGACCTTGGCATTCTACTTGATTCCAAGTTAAATTTTATACAACATATCTCTTCTACTGTTGCTAAAGCACGCGGTCTTCTTGGATTTATAAAACGATGGGCAAAGGAGTTCTCCGACCCGTACATTACAAAGCAATTGTACACATCTCTGGTAAGACCTGTTCTTGAATACGGCTCAATAATTTGGGATCCAACGTATATGGTTCATATCAATAGTATTGAATCCGTTCAAAAGCAGTTTCTTTTATTTGGTCTACGTGGGCTTCGTTGGAATCCGTTGGATCTCCCACCTTATACTAGCAGACTTGCCTTGATAAAGCTGCCGACCCTTAAGAGTCGCAGGACTATGCTTAATGTTACTTTTGTTTTAAATTTGCTAAAAGGAAATGTTTGTTCTGAATTTTTGATTAGCAATATCTTTATTAATGTTCCTTCACGATTTACACGTCATTACTATCCGCTTGCAGTTAAAGTTTTCAGAGTAAATTATGCTAATTCGGAACCATTGTTAAGAATTTGTAAGCAATTTAATAAATTGTATAACCATATTGATTATTCGCTTAATGTTGATAGTGTCAAATCTAGTTTAATTGTATTTTTAAACTCTTAATTATGTACTGTATATCATTATATCATTTGTAAGGATCATGAATCCATAGATGTATGTAAATAAATAAATAAATAAATAAAAATAAAATATAATATAATATAAAATCGCTTATTAGAAAAATAACAAAACATATTTTTGTCATTTTGTGGGGAAATAAAAAATCCGCTCCTGTATGTAGTATATTAATATGTAGTTGTTATGACAAGTGTATTTATTAAAAAAAAATTTTTTATTTCACCTATCTATGCACGTACATATGTATGTATATAATATTAAACCTGTTAAAACGTTGAATGGCAGTTTTTATAAAATATAATTAATAATACAAATGTATGTATGTACTTAAAAAAATTAAACTGAAATGTAATTATTTTACCTTTTTTAATTGATAACACTGACCAAAATTTCAATATTCCGTTGTTGGCACTTGTATTACTGGTCAATCCCATAGAAATACAGACAGTTGAAACAAGTTATAAAAGAGAACAAACGGCAAAATAGAATTTCTACTTATGTATATACATACTTACATTTGTTTTTCTTCAGAAAAGTTTTAAGTTACGTTCAGACTTTGCAAATATTTGACGAAAAAAACGTAACCACCGTTTTCAGCAAATAATGAGAATAGCGATGGCACGATGGTTGGTAGTCTGCACGTTGACTACCAAACCAAAAACAGACCTGGGTTCAACCCCAGTTTCGGACTGAAATTATAAAAAAAAGTCATCTCGCATTTTTCTGATGTGCATTAGTGTGTCTTTGTGTGTCAGTTGTTGTCGGAAGGTTTCAGTGTCGAAGGCATAGTCACTGGTCAGAATTAATCACATCAGAACGCCCTCCTTCGTCGGTATTGTGCAGCACCGGCGAAGTAAAATAATAATAAATAAAAATGGCTACTAAACCGACGCTTCAGCACATCTACGAGTATAAACAAAGAACGTGCGAAAGCAGAGCTGTAAAATAATTAATTAAGCTTCACCTCCTGTTGTTTCTCCTACTATCGCTTTCCTCTAGTTCCAGTACAAAGCACCGCATGTGTAGGCGGTGCTGTTCCAATATAAAAAAAATTTATGTACATATGTACACTTAATTCTATTTTTACGCCATAGATAAGTTCCTCGAAGAAATCTCCAGTGAAAATTTTAGAGTATCAATAACTTAAAAAAAAAGAATAGAAAAACTGGTTCATTTAGAAGAAGAAATAATTAAAAAATGCATAGAGAAAAATATTAATTGCCATTTATTTAATTCAGAATCCGAATATTTTTTTAATTAATCGATTTTTAACATTTCAATTTGATTGCACTCTTACTTTCACCTGAACTTATTTGAAATAAACAATGGAGAGTTTTTCCTACCACACGATATTTAAAATCCTCCAAATACATAATTTTTAGACCGCGTTAAATACAATCATCTAAAAACAATATGAAATATTTTTTTTAGATCACGTTAAATCAAATTCGCGTAAAAACAAAATTATTCTATATATATATATATGTATATACGAGGTTTGATCAAAAAATAACCGTTATTTTCGAATTTCGTGAGTTACGTATGTTCGATTATCGCATTTTTTTTTCTGTTATGTTGCTACACATGCCTGTTATATATGTTGGTAATATCAGCCATTTTGGATTTGTGAACTGAATTACCGCTAAGCACTTACAAATAAGTAAACCTTTGGTTCTTTCTTCGTTATATTTAAATTAAACTGGATTGGTTTTTTCCTCAAAGTTTCAGGTTATAACTTTTTACGCTTCTTTTTTTACCGTTAGAGTTCTTCAAATTGTCTAATTAGTTTATGTTTTTCTTAACACATTTCATTAGCGGTAGTGAGCACTTTTTTATATTGTGTTTGTGCTCTTGTTTTTAATGTTAAAGTACGATAAAAATTTAGAAATTGAAAAAAAGACAAACCAAGGTTACTTTAAACACAACCAGTGTCAAGTTTTATGTAATTGTTTTCATTGAATGTTTTGTTAATTTGGAAACAAAATAAACCAAAAGAATACTCTAGTGCTTTATATATAAAATTAAACGTATAAAAATTTCCATGTAAATATATACTATACATTTGTGTATGATCATTCGAACCAAGCACCAAACAAATCGGTTACGAAATTTTCGAACAATGATCACGAAGTTCATAAAAGATCACAAAAGCGACAATTTCCTACAGGTTAATGCTAAGAACACAATTGGGACGAACGACGAACGACGAACTTCGTCCTGCTCAAAACATTCGTTGGTAAAAGTTCGTTGCGTAAATTCGCAGTGTAGCACACAATAACTACGAAAATATTGCTGCTGTCATAATCAGTAAAAGTTATTTGCTGTCTGAATTACCGTATAAAAAAATTCCTTGCAAAAATTAATGCCCCTATCATGATTCACAACTCAACTAAGTTGAGTTGTCAATGTTACAATGCCTTTGTTAAGCTTTTATCATGTAAATCATAATACCAGTAACAACTCAACGAAGACAACTCAAATTAGTTGAGTTTTAACATTGACAACTCAACTCATTTGAGTTGCGAATCATGATAGGGCCATAAACATTAACAGAAAACAATTTGAAAGCAATTTTAGGGTAAATAATTGTGTATATTTATCTTAAATTATTTATTTTAAAAATTAAACAACTATTAAAATAAAAATTAACTTTATTTAGTTATATACTTGAAAATAAAAATGAAAAATGGTAACTCAGTACTAATTTGTTTGTCGGCGTATGAAATAGAAATAAATCTATCTCAGAGTTCGTCACGCGCGGTGAATTTCTTCGACGGCGGTATTGTTTTAATTTCATATGCACAAATGTGTTTTATTTATGATGGCGAAATTTCGCAACGAATAATTCGTCGTTGTATGTGCGTTTATTGTAAATATTATTTTTTATTAAATAAACGTTATTAAGTGCATTTTTTAATATGTATCTTTCCGTTTTGTTACTTTTCCACACATACATATGTACGTATGTATATTTTGGTTGTGAAAGAATTTTAAAATTTGAAATGCAAAAATTGAACGTGTAACCCTAAACGAATATTTTGTAGACCTTCCCACTTATCCAAAAACGATTGGTAAAGATAAAGTATACTTTAAAACCGTGTTTGCCATATAAAATTCCTACTTCAAGCAAATATTAATTTTAACAATCGTTTTTGCATAAGCCCGTTTGTCTTTAACTTTTTCGTTAATAAGAAAACAGATACGACATGGTTCTTCACATTGTCGTCAAACGGTTTTGTTTAAAGACAACATTTTAGACAGTGTACAAGACTCTATCGCTCATATTATAATATATATTATTGATAATTATCTGAAACCACGATGTCAATTGCAATGTCTTTAGAAAATCCACACAAAAAAGGACAAATCGTGCGTACATCGTCGAAGACTATGTCGTTAGGACAATTTTTCCAACTGGATTATTAATCTAGAAATTTAAAAAAAGTAAGTACTAAAAGTTGTAAATACTCGTACAGATGTACATACATGCATTTGTATGTATATTCTAATACTACATCTACTTAAATTTTATTTTTACAACTTTTACCTTCGCGTTCAGCATGGTTTGGAATGGTATAAAACATTTAATAGTACAATGGTTGCTTTAATACTCTGGTGGAGTTTATTAACCACTGTACCCTTCTTGTATATATAGCAATACATAAGTATATATTATTTACATACGTAGGTGCATACATACATACATAAATATAAAAATTTTTGCTAAGCCCCCTTTTTGGGTTTTTTTAACACACTAGTTAGTGTTATACCGGTGTTTGACGCCACTTGTATCATTTATCGACAGAAGCGGCAATGCCAACAACAATAACATTATTTATGGAACAGCACCAACAGAATTTTTCAAACAATTTGAAGCGGGCAGACAAAAACAGGTATCTTGTTAGATAAATACAAACAATAAAAATGTTCCCCTTTTTCTTCAATAAAGTCGAAGGCATTGACGACTTCATGCAATCGATTTTTCTCCTTTTTTTAAGAAATAGCTACTTTACATGTATCAAAAATTTGCTTTATCGCGTTTCTGTTTTTTGTATTGTGCTATGAAATTTTAATTTTAATGTCCATATTGTGACCACTCGTTTTATGCGCGGTGCGTGAGGAACTTGTGCTTCCCATGAGAAAACTATTAATATCATAGAATACCATTAATATATTTTTATTCATTCGTTGTGTTTTTTTATTTGATCTCCTTTTATTCCATTCGTGTCAAAAAGTATTTCTTTTTCTTTTCTTCCGCTTATTTATATTTATTCTCTCATATTTCTAAACGTTCTCCGGGACTGTTAGTTTTGCGCAATGCATGAGTAAACAAAATAATAGTTTTTGCGCCTTTTTGAAAAACACATAATACAGTAAAATACAAAAGTCAAAGTTGCTTGCTGGGTAGCAGATTTATATTTTTAAACTTAAATAAAAAACGTAATAATTGACACAAAGTTTTATTAAGAGCATTGAACGATAGAATGGAAATGCGGATTGTATTTTTTAAAGAGTATGTCATCCAGATCGCTCTTGGAAGCCCCAGTGAGGCTGCTCTTTTCCGCGGATTTTCGCGTAAACTGCTTTCAACCAGTTCAATGTTTTCGGATCGACTGGGCCCTGGCCGTGGGGCATTCATAGCCGAAGCAGTTTCGCGGAATCTCTGCACCCACGCACAAATTAAATTTCCATCACTTATTCGCCGAATACCGAACTTTGAACAAAATTGTCGACGAGCAATTGCGTAAGAATCATTACTCTTAAAAAATGCCTCCACAGCGAACGCGCGATGCTCACTCGACCACTGCGACATCGTGACTGACAAATCCGCACAATCGATAATTCCAACGGCGCCACCGTCCGCACACAACATTTTTGTGAGTATTTTCATACATTTTGATCTCCCTATAACGAACTTCCCTATAGCGAAGTTCTCTCTGTAACGTACAATTTTTTAAGACCTAAATAGAATTTTTCACACTAAATAATCTCTCTATTGCGAAGTTTTTAGCAATCGATTTTTTGCATCAATTTAGTCACATATGTATGTATGTATGCATTAATAAAAAAAAAATTAATGTGTTCATGTAAAAACAGTTTTTTTGTCTTAATAAATATATTTTCTACATAAAAAAATGTGGTCAAAATTTTCTGCAGTTTCTCTATAACGTAGAAATTTGACGGCACCAACTGCTACGTTATAGAGAAGTTCGACTGTACACTCATACTTTAAAAATTTGATGAGAATTTGTTTGCTCAAGCACTGAAATCTTGCGACAACAACTGACACAAAGCCATACACACTAATGCACATCAGAACCAATGCGAGAAATTTTTATGATTTAGTCTGAAACTGGGGTCGAACTCAGGGATTTTTTGGTTTTTTTTTAGTCAACGTGCAGACTACTTCAGCCATCATATGACGAAAAAAAAATTTTTTTTTGCGGATATTGATGTTTTTTTTTACCAACTTTACATCGTCTTCGTTAAACAGGCAGTAAGCTTTAATTTTCTTACTCAATATTAATGCGTGATTTTCCGCACAAAAAACTCTGATTAACACGAGAAAGTCACTTCATCCTAAAGTTCATGTTATTGTACTCTTGGTAAATTCATACACGATAGAACCTTTGTTACAACTTAGCTAACGCCCAAATTGTATGGTTTCGCACAAACGATGCAATTTAATGTACGATCTCATGTAGGAGCTGTGTTCAAAGAATAAGGTGACCATATTTTTATGAATAAATATTTATTTATTCACCAATATTTGTAGTGTCCCCTTCAAAGTAATCCCCCTTAGATAAAATGTACTTGTGTTAACGCTTTTCCAATCATAGGCACTTTAGCCTTGAGCTCACCCAGCGATGCAGTTTTTATTTCAATAGACAGTTGCAAATCTTCGAAAATTGCATGATACAAGTCGACTGATATGCCAACATCTTCAGCAACTTCTCTTATTGTACTACGACGATTTTCAAAAACAATTTTCTTCACAGCTTCGACGTTATCTTCTGTTGTTGATGTGCTGGGGCGTCCTGAGCGAGGTTCGTCGTTGGGATCTTCTCGTCCTTCTTGGAAGGGCTTACACCACTTGTAAACATTTTTTTTGTTTAGAGCAGACTCATCGTATGCCACTCTCAACATTTCAAGTGTTTTAGAGTAGTTGATGCCACTTTTCACCAGAGACCGAAAATAATAATTATTTTTGAATTTTCAAAGGAAAAAATCTATCACTAGAATATATCGGATATTCAAGTCCAGCATACCATTTTGATCGTCTTTAACTAAATTTTCATAAAATCATTTGCTTTTTAAATTCTTGATTTTTATTTATTTTTTGCCGAAATAATTGTTATTCTTTGATTGTTATTTTTGCATTTTTTTTTCTAACAAAATAAAATCACCCAAAAATTCTAAGAAACCGGTTGGTTATAAAGATAATTATTTGCATAAATTTTTGAATTTCCAACATGATGGCATGCATATATCAAAACACATTTTAATTTATCTTAAAAAAATTAAAATCAATAACAATTATTTCTGCCAAAAGAAAAGAAAACTCAAGAAATATAATAATAATATGAAATGTCTTTATTGTTACGGTCCCTGTTTTTGACATAAAATTTTATGCAAATTCATTGCTCCATTTTTTATAATAATAGAAAATCGCCGAGAATAACAAAACACTAGACGTGTTTTTATCGGTCAAAAATAAGTACTTAAAAATGTGAACATATGTTCGGGACAAGTGTACCAACGCAAATAACAACAAAAAAATCGATAATGGAAATTTGAAAAGTCACTTTTTGCTTTATTTTTGGTGCAGACCTCGTAGATCATTTTGTAACTAATGAAGTAAAGATGACATGAAATGCTGTCGCATATGATATAATGAAGAAGAAAGATCACTTTTTACTTTTTTTGTGTTCAAATAATAACTCCCATAACAAATGTTTTTATTTTTATATTTTTTTTTTCAATTCCAAAATTTCGTTCCTAAATCGATATTTTTATAAAATATGTGACATTTTAAATCCAATAGGAGGATATTGACTTATGGTTCACACTGTATCTAATATTTTTTTTCATATTCATTTGTAAGTCAAACACGTAGATGCCACATAAAAGTAAAAACATCGTGAAATTTTGCGGGAAATCCAACACGTTAAATGATTAAAAACTTTTTTAATTCCTTTTCAGGTGGCATTATTGCAAATCGAAAAGTCACATCTTTGTGCACCATTTTTACGTTAGATGACTAACGAAAGCTCCAAATGCCATACTGAACTCATAGTACCGAAAATGCTATGCTCAGCCATATCAACGTTTTTGAGTGTATCTTTTTTAAAATAACGATACCAAAGTAACGATACTTAAAGTAAAAAAACATAAGGCAAAGTGTTCCTTTGATAGAATTCATATATGTATGTACATACATAAATATATGAGCATCAACGCCACTAGTGACAAAAAAAAACACGCCAACATTTTTTTCGTTCAATTGGAAAATCAAATACTACCCATTATGTGAAATTATTTAAGATATTAACAACATCGCTCTGAGCTACTGACAAAAAATTCGCCCAAAAATCGTCAAAAGTTACGAGAACTCATTATATTTGGCAACCTTACTCATCCATAAGTGAATCATTCGTTGATTGCTGTAAATTTATGGTAATCTTTTAATTTTTCCTTGGTTTTTTCTTCTTCTTGTTTTCATGAAGTGGAGCCAGGTGCTTGTTTTGTAATTAATGCAATTACTGACCTTTATTAGCAAATATTTACAAGTTTTTAACACATTCACTAGGTTGCTCTTGTAAATTTTAATTAAAAATTAAATTTTATTTAAAAAATTAATAAAAGGAAAATATATACATACGTACATACATATGCCCTTAGTTTTTATTTATACAGAGTAAAAATACATAGAGGTTAACAATTTGCATACGATGTTTTCCGTTATTTATTGTGTTAATATTAGGCTGATCAATTATTCGACTTTTTTAAGAAACCGGTTTTCGGCTAAATGTGAGTTTTTGGCTAAATGTATAAGTACAAATAAAAATAAAAAAAAAATATTTTCCAACTTTACCGCGTTTTGTGGGTGACCATTTTTGAAAACCGCGAAAAATTAATATAATTTTTTTTAATAGTTTTCAATAGACTATTTTTTTTTTTTTTTTTATCTTGGACCAGTGCTCAGGGGCTATCCCCTATATATGCAATGCATTGCACTGGAACTAGAGAGAAGGATAGGGAAGAAACAGACAGGTGGTGAAAGTGGTCGAAAGATAGGGCTTAATTCATGCACAACTCTGCAGTTGCGTGTAAATTATAAAGCAAAGTTGCGGCGTCTCTGATGTTTTTTGACGCATTATTTTTAAACTAATGGAGCCATTTTTTTATTTATTATTTTACTTCGCCGACGTTTTATTGCTCAAATACCGACGAACGAGGGTGCCGTAGCACAGAAAACTCAGAAAAAACTTTTTTCTGATTTGACCCGGCTGGGAATCGAACCTGGGTCTTTCTGGTTGC
Source organism: Dexiosoma caninum (assembly GCA_963924685.1). NCBI lineage: Eukaryota > Metazoa > Arthropoda > Insecta > Diptera > Tachinidae > Dexiosoma > Dexiosoma caninum. The sequence goes on along the minus strand of OZ004725.1, from coordinate 22,530,456 downwards.
AGAGCCAACACGCTGACTACTCGCCATCAGCACCTCCATTCGACTATGCTAGGGCCATTTTGATATTTGCAAAAACTGGGAATAAGTTATACCCTTACAGCCGTATTAATAAAAAAGTCTTAAATAAGCTTTAAAATACATATTAGTTAAAACGCATTTTAATCCTAAAACACGTTTATTAAAAATTCATATTAATAATCAGTATTTTAACTAACATACGTTTTAAGGTTTTTCAAAAATGAGGATGGCAGCCCTAGATTTTTTATTTACCACTTGACTCCTAATGATGCAAAACCGTGATTATTAATTCTCGCAGTAATCGTATCTAAATAGTTTTATTGTCGTGTTTAATAAGAATATTGTTGTTTATAGAATGAAAAATGTATGATAAGTTATATATTAATCAAAAAACTAATAACAGTAAAAATATCGCTTGGTAAGATTGCAATTTTAGTGACTTATTTAATTGCAGTTAAAGAGTATTTGAATAACGAGTTTAATATTATTTGTTTTGATTGTTTACACATCACTACTTAGTCAACATTAGTTTTACTTGAATTTTGTGTAACATTAATAATAATATAAAAAAGCAATAGAAATGGAAAAAAAGGAGCACTGCAAACGCAAACGTTCCGAAAATTGGGTCGAATTTTTTTTTCACAAATAACAATCACAATGAAAACAAACACCGCACAATATGACATCTTAAAATAGCTTTAAAACAGGGTCGAACCATTTTAAAATTTCCATATTTACACAAGGTTTAAAATGTGCATTTTAAGCTAAAATTCGTTTATTAATACCATTTTAATGAATTTTGCTTAAAAAAGCTTTAAAATGCGTTTTAAAATTTTTATTAATACGGCTGTTAATATACAGGGTATCTGGTAGCAGATTTATATTTTCAAACTTAAATATAAAACGTAATAATTGACATAAAGTTTTATTAAGAGCATTGAACGAATGAATGTATGAGAGTATGTCACCCATGTCCTTCAGAGCCCTATTAAAAGTCGCGGATTTTCACGTAAACTGTTTTCAACCAGTTCAATATTTTATTGAGTCCTTGAAGTTCGACTGGGCCCTGGCCGTGGGAGATTCATAGCCGACGCAGTTGCACCCACTAACGTGTTGGCTTTGGTACGCTTTCCATGCAAACTCGCCACTAAATTCAAACTTGAAAATCCAAGCACTGCTTGAAAACTGAAAAAGGAAACTTGAAACTTAAAAAAATTTTAAAAACACAATTAAAACAGCAATGTTTGCAATTTGCAGTTTGCCTAATACATATCAATAAATTATTGTGAATCCTCGGCGGCAGTGAACTGCTTCAAATTACTTTAATGGATAAGCGTTTAATTTCTCTTTTCTTATAATATTAGCGCACATATTCTTTTTTTTTTTTTTTTGCTGCAATAATAAACCAAATTGTAATTTTATACTTTTTTACATCTTTATTTTCTTTCCAAGCAAAAAAAAAGCAACTTGCCTTAGCATTGTCACTCATCAATATTGAGAACCTACCTGAAGCTTCGTTAAAATGTTAAGCCCTCATGTTTATACATACAAACATACATACATATGTACATATATTTATGCATTAATTTTTCCACTTAATGAAGCAAACTGTTTAAAAAAAATTAATTTTGGATGGTATGAAAATTCAAAATAAGAATTTCATTGTAGTCTTCTAATATTTCCATGTTTCCTACTCGGATTACATGAATGAAGAAAATTAAAGAGTTTTTGTTAAGCAAAAGGATTAAAAAAATACTTTTTATCAGTGATGTGAGCCGAGTTTGATCGAAAACGTGCCAAAATGGATAAATAGTACCAAAACGTTTAAATTATACTTTAGAGTTATTATTATACCTCAAAGAAATGCAAAAAGTAGAATTTTTTATTTTTCATTATTAACTTTTTTCAGGGACCGGAAACGGTTTATAACAAAAAAATTATTTTACAACAGTTATTTTGTGACTTAAAGAAATCAATATAAAAGAAGAAAATAAACAAAATAAGTTTTATTTTAGATGGTTAAAATACAATTTGGGGGATACAACCTATTGGGGCATATTTTAAGGAAAGGGATAGTAGGAGAAATGATAGGAGGTGAAGCTTCACTATCTTACAACACTGCTTTTTGTACATTATTTGTTGTAGCGTCTCTGATCCCAAGGAGACGTATTAAATTTTGAAGCTTCGTTTTTAGTAGTAGTATTTTTTTCCCCCGCTCCTACACAATAACGACGAAGGAGGGCGTTCTAATGTGCAGCTGAAGCCGTTACTGTTCAGTGACCAGTGACTATGCCTTCGCCACTGAAACCATGCGACAACAACTGATACACAAAACCACACAAATGCACATCAGTAAAAATGCGAGATGTTTTTATGAGTCTGAAACTGTGGTTGAACCCAGGAAAAATTTTTCGACCATCGTTACTAAAAAAATTTATTTATTCTTTTAAAGGTAATCGATATCCTTATGTTAATATTAGGATGCGTGTTGCGAAACTGAATTAAAATTGTGGCATATACAACCACTCATAAATAATATATGTAGACTGAACTATTTTCAATAATGCTTGAGCACGATAAGGAATTATATCAATAACGAACAGTTATCAGCTCCAAAAAAACCAACTAAATTTTTAGTGGGTATAAATATTGTTGTCTTTAAAAACATTTGTAATGGCATTAAAAATTTATCAACGCATGCTCCATCAAAAAGCCGAAATATGGGTTGAAGCACTAGTACAATCTTTAATCATTTTTGTAGCGTTTTTGCCGTTTACAAATCTTTATGGTGTAGCAACATACTAAGATGGACTATTATTGAAAGTGCCAAATTGCGTTCACCCATAGAATTTGTAACCAGTATTTCGTTATATATTTTAAAAGTTATAAATTGTAGTGAAAAGATTTTGAAATATTAAAAAGTGGCAAAAATTGGTGCCACAACATGAAATAGTGCCAAAAAATGCCACAATTGTGCCACATTTCCCATTAATGCTTGTTATGCACATACACGTGTTTATAAATAAGAAAAATGTGTGTTAAACCGAATGCTACACGATCAATGTTCAGCTTCAATATTTGTTAATGTGTGCGTTATTTTATAAAAAAAATATTCACACTTATACGTATATGTGTGTCTTCGTGTGATAGTTGTAGTCGGAAGGTTTCAGTGGCGAAGGCATAGTCACTGGTCACTGAACAAAACCGGCTTCAGCTGATAGCAATCCACATCCGCATAAGAACGCCCTCCTTCGTCGGTATTGTAGAAGTAAAATAATAATATAAAAAAATGGCTACCAAACCGAAGCTTCAGCACTGCTACGAGTATAAACAAAGAACGTGCAAAAGCAGAGCTGCAAAATAATTAATTAAGCTTCACCTCCTGTCGTTTCTCCTACTATCCCTTTCCTATAGTTCCAGCACAATGCTTCGCATGTGTAGGAGTCATCTCCTAAGTGCTGGTCCCAGATAAAAAAAAAAAAGAAATGCACACAATGACAAATATTGAAGCTCAACATTGATCGTGTAGCATTCGCTTAAAATGTAAATATTTGTAATAAATAAAGTAGATATATAATCGAAATCCCAATATGTGCGCTTTTTTGTTCTCTTTTAAACTGGTGTAAAATGTCTTTATAGGGGATCAAGAAAGTTCAAAAGTTTTAAATAAATTGGAAAAGAAATGCAATGCCCTTTTGGTTGAAAAGAATATACTACTAAAATAGTTATATAAAGTTTTTTTGAGTGAGTAACGAATTTAAGACATTTTTATTAATTTTTATTATTATTTTTTCTTATTTCATTACAGATATAATGGAATCCGTGGGTGCTAATCTTAGAAAATAGGAATTATTAAATATTTAAATAAAAAAATTTACAAAAATTCAACAACTGCAACGTCTGAGAAGATCCAAAGGAAAGTGGAAACTTTGTTTTTACTCATCACTGAAGCAAGCAATACAGCAGCGCTAAACTCAACTGGTTTGAATACTTTTCCAAAGAAGAAACATTGAGTTATTAACGGAAATGTTTAAACTAGACAACAATAGAAAAGTTATTGGCAAACACTGCAATTGCAATACCTTTCTATTCTCTTCAGAAAAATTATTAATAACAATTTTATTAGGTAAAACAAGTGCATATTTTAAGTAAAATATAAAAAAAATAATAGTTTCAAAAACTAAAAGGCAAAAATTATATTTTAAAATATCAGCAAATACTGAGAAATCTAGGAGAAAAAGAGTCTGTTTAAGCACAAAGTTTAATGTATATAAAAATTAACAATTTGTTTAAAAAATAAAACGAAGACTCTAAGAAAGATCAGCAATAGAAATATAGGTAATCGACAAAATTACAGAAAGAAAGAAACAATTTAAAACGTTTCACACCTTTAATATCGTACAATGTCAAAATATTGTATCAACACAACAAATGCCAATGCTGCAGCCACTAACAATGTTTATCAAGTCAATCAAAATGTGGGTTCAACAACAGCTACAGGACCTTCAACTGCTATACGAAAGTTATTTTGTGAAAATTCAGTCAGTACAAAGCCACACAACACAACCACCACCTCGGCATCGCCCGCAACAAGGGGCTCTTCTACTGCAAAAACAACAAGAATTTTCATGACAATGAATCAAGCACAACAACAGCAACAGCCAAATGTGTCGAATAGCAGTAATATGGCAACACATTTATTAGATCATGGTTATGGTGTTACTCTAACACCATCAATAGTTTCATCAGACACTGCGGGCCAGCAAACAGCCTCGGTTTTATCCTCAACAGCAACCACAACGCCAACTGCTGGAACACTTGCTGTATCTGTCTCTTCTAACACAACACCTGCCTCGCAACAAAATCCACATAAATTTAAGCCTACCGATATGACACAATATTACAAGGTAAGTTCTTTTCCGATGCAAATTGGAACTTAGTTTATCCCTAGCCGGTTCACCGAATAATTTATGTCGATTCATAGACTAAATTAAATTTTTAAATATGTACAGGCTCCCCGAAAAGAAATGGATCAGCAGTTTGAATAATTTGAAAATGTCACTGATTTTTAACTTCGCATAGTCGCGTTGTTTCTAAGACTTTATAAAAATTTTGTCATACTTCAGGAGTATGTATACCAACATAACACAGGGTGGTCCACCCTATGTTCTTTTGCTATAAGTTTTTTTTAAGACAAATTTTGGCACTGCTTATGATATGGGCTAAGTAACCGCCGCCAGAGTTGATGACCATACATGCAGATCCAAAGGTTTGTATTAAATAAAATTACAGCAAAAAGACATCGGGTAATTACTTTTGGCCACCGTGTATAATAATCTTAAGCGCATGCTACACGCATCAGTATTCATCTTCAATATTTGTCTTTGTTTTAGTATACATATTGAAGCCTCTGACGCACTAGGTCAACATTCTCATCAATATTAATTTTTTGGGGGTTTTCAAGTGTAAACATACAGAAGTTACCGTCGGCAAAACATTTTTTGAAGTTACCGTCGGCAAAATACATATCTGTTTATTTCTTTATTTATCGAAAAAAAGCCACTGATTCTATTTTTTTCTTGTTTTTGTCACTATATTTTTTAATTTGCCATTCCGAAAAAGCCATTAATGATATACTTCAATTAATTCGATTACAAAAATTTTTTTACTCTATTTGTAATGCGCCACAACTAGGATGTGCACTCAAAGTTACCAGAAATAAAATGATGCCACACTACGTCAAAACTCATCAATATTGTGATGAATACCAAAACCATTTTGATAAGCATTAAAAGCATCAAGGTCATGTTGTAAAAGAATGTTATCAGCGTAATGCTTTAAAGTTAAAAATATTTTGACGTCATCAGCATACATAAGAACTTTTGAGTATTTAATAACTTTTGGCAGGTCATTAATAAACAACGAAAAAAGTAGAGGAGCAAGGTGACTTTCTTGTGGCACACCAGATACAACATTGATTGGTCTAGACATTAGTTTTTTGAAAAGAACTTTTTGCCTTCTATCGGTCAAATAAGAAAATATCCAGCTTAAGCAATTCTGAGTAAATCCCATCATATCAAGTTTTTTTATAAGAAGTTTGTGGTTGACCTTATCAAAGGCCTTGCTAAAATCGGTATAAATTACATCAGTTTGTTTTTGTTGAACAAATCTTCTATTGACTGACGTTGTTAAATGCAGAAGATTTGTAACACTTCAGCAACCAGTCCGGAAGTCATGCTGAATCGGCGATAAAAGTGTTGAAACTTGATGGCAGAGATGATCAGTAATTATTTTCTCAAAAAGTTTCGGGATAGTACTAAGCTTGGCAATGCCCCTGCAATTTGAGATATTGTTCTTACAGCCAGATGTAAATAATGAATGATTCCTTCCACATTGTAGGGAAATAACCAGCTTTAATTGAAAGATTAAACAATGCAGTCTATGTATATATATGTATATAAGTCTACACTTTGCTGTCACCACTAAGAGTGAAAACGGGTCGACCGATTTCAGAATACGTTGGGGATGGTCTGTAGATGGTTTAAGTGAAGTTTGCATGAAATCGGTCCAGTGGTTCCTGAGATATGGCATTTAGATTTTCCTATATATAAACCCATACAAATATCACCAAAATGCCCTCCATTTTCCATATTATGATTTTTATTGTCCATTGAAAAGTTAAAAAATCATGTATCGTAATGTCTTATGTGTGCAATGATATAATTGGAATGTTGAGCTGAATGTTTTCAGTCGTTGTTTAGATCGTCATTTTATTTGTGCGCTGACCATTTGAATTTTTTACTTGCTATACACCTGCATTGTAGTATGTAACATCGTTTGTGTGTTTGTTAGCAACGCATGATCTCCGGAGAGCAATGTTGTCATATGTGTAACAAACATTTTTTTATTTTTAACTGATTCTTTTGAAATTTTGCATACAAATTAGATCCCCTATCTGGATATACATATATAAAATATCAGTAAGTGCACAGCAGTATTGCCAGGTGCAGGAAATTTTTTTTAAATTTTCAATTTAAAATTGTTTTGAATATCAAACCGATTTGCATAAAATTTAAAATGTAGATCAAAGTCTAAAAAAACACGTAGGTAATACATTTTTTAAGAAATAGTACCATGAGGCGACGTATGGGTAATATCTGCCTCTCCTAAGCTATCTGAACGATTTTTATGAAATTTATAACATGGATATGGCTGAATCGAAAATAAATCATAGGATATACATAAACAGAAATAGAACCAGAAGAAGACGTAGGGGGAAATATTTTACTCACCGAAATTATACAACTACATATGTATGTATATGTATATATAAAATTAAAACTCAAACCATGTTCATTGTTAAGCACATCACGGCAGAACTGCTAGATTGATTTCCATAATTTTTTCTGGATATTGTTTGAAATATTTTGAGGATGGGAAAGAAAAGTTGGGTGTGAGCGCGCCGCGTGTAAATGCTAGTGTGTTATAAAGTTTTATATGAATTTTTTTTTTAAATTCGAAAATTTATTGAACTAAGTATATATGAAAAATTATCTCGACTTTTACCCAATTTGATAATGATAATTAACCGCAAAAACGTTGTTTTTAGTATTTAAAAATAAATTTTACTCTCCTAAAACTGTGAAAATTAAACTTAAGTTTTTTGGCAAAACTTCAGAGATATGTTATTACTAGGGCAAGCAATTTTTTTTTGCTATATGCTGTCTCATAATTTAACGTTTTCAAACGATTTTGCTGATTTTTGGGTTTTAATCCTTTTTTTCATTATGTCAAGTTTTTATACTATTTTTTTTTAAATATTTTTTAAAACATGTTTCTATCCGCCGGCTATAATATTTTTTTTTTTTCAAAATTTGTCCTTTAAATTTTAATTAATATTATTTTCAACTGTATCCGGTTGCTATCACAAACTTGAGTCACGTGGATTGCCGTTCAATAATAGCTTAGAAACAGTGCCATCCAGACCCTGTCTAAGGTCTAGAAAAACTAATTGATAAAAATTATTTTTAAAAATTGGTGAAGTATCTGTGCAAACTCCTGGTTTTGTTAAAATCATTAAAATTCAATAAATTATTTTCAATAATTCCAACAAGTTATTTTCTCGTGAATTATCTCCCACGTTTTGTCGTGTGACGTGCAATATGTTTTTAAAAATGCACTTGCTGGTTAATTGTAACTGTGACAGAGAACAAGGCATAGTTCAAATATATCTACGTCGAATTTTTAGTTTGAAACTTTTTGAAATGAAATTTATGAAATTTCTTTTATTTTCTAATTAAAGAAAGAATATAGAAATGCTGAAAAGTTTTTCGTGCTTATTTCACGGTCTTTTTAATGCGCTTAAGTGTGCTTTAAATTTCATTTAAATTGCTTTTCGGAGATGCATAAATTGTTCATTTCCTTCCCCTCGTGATCCTGTTTTTTACCGCCTTCATTTTCCCTAAACCTTTGCGTAGCAATTACGAACAAATCCGAAAGGGAAGTATTCAATTTCCTCCATTCGTTTTCAAAATTTAATCATACGAACAAACGTCGATTCATTTTTATATATCGCAAAATCCATGTAACTCGCTGTTACAGCGTGCAAATAATTGTAACTGAATTTGTTGAGAAAAAAAATTTTTTGTTAAAGCAGATTTCCTGATTTTATTATTAAATTTTATACTCTTGAAATGTGTAAAACTTCTATTAATCGGTTTTTTAATTTCGACGATATAACGTGCTACAAAATATATCTTTTGAAAATTAGATGTCAGTTTTTATATAAAATTTCAGCGAATTTACTTCAGATAGAACTTTCATATTTTTTACACCTATCAGAATGAGATAGTATTCCAAGGGGTCAAAGGTAAAGTCAAAGTCAATTAATTACAATTACACGGGCTAAATTTATTTCTTATTTTAAAGAGCATTATTCCCTTTGGAAACGAAAAAAAACATTAATTAAAGAAACTTTAAAACTTAGCATTATAAAATTACGAAAACAGCCGTTATTTCAAATTCACTTTGAAAAATGTTTGTAAATTGAAAGATTATATTTTACATAATTTCTGTTCTCTCTAAAATTTAATTTTTTTAAACATACGGAAGAATTCGTATATATAGATATAAAAGAATAAAATCTGAAGATTTTTGCAAATGCATCTCAAAGATTAATATCAAAGATATTTTGCCAAAAATATATATTTTATTTACATAAGTATACATATATACATATGTACTATAAATATAAATTCGTTAATACAATAATTAATTACAAAGCCATTTTTGTTTAATCTTGTTTAAAGGTAAAGCGGCGTATACCTATGAATGATAGCCATCCTAAAAAACAGGCCAAACAAAGTCTACTACATCAAACACCTTATCAACAGCAACATGTTGTTATACGTTCAAATGCAAATAAACTGCAAAAACCGCAAAATCAACAACAACAACAGCAACACCAAGTATCCTTAAATTTTGCAACCCCATCACCACAACCACCAAGACCACCATCATCGGCCTCCTCAACATCATCGTCTTCAGCTTTAATGGCACCAAATTTCTTTTATAAAATTGGTTCAACGTCGTCCAACAGTCACGCCAGCAATAATTTAGCGTCTTCGGCCAAACGGACACCCGAAGGTAATCGTGCCGATACTTCATTGGGTATTTTAACGAAAAAATTTGTTGATCTTCTGCAAGAATCACCAGATGGTGTGGTGGATTTAAATGATGCGTCAACAAAATTAGCCGTACAAAAACGTCGTATATATGATATAACAAATGTTTTGGAGGGTATTGGTATATTGGAGAAAAAATCAAAAAATAATATACAATGGAAATGTGGCAATTCGCTGTTGACATCGGAACACTCAAGTGATATTAAATTGGAAAATGAACGTCTCGAACAGAAGGAGAATGAATTGAATATGTTAATTGATGAAATACGGAATGAATTGCATGGTGAAATATCACGTAATGATCAATTAGCATATGTGACGCACAGCGATCTATTAAATGTCGATCTGTTTAAAGATCAAATTATTATAGTTATTAAAGCACCACCAGAAGCAAAACTAGTGGTAAGTTAAGTAAATTAAGAGCAACAAAATACACATTTCATTCTTTTTAAGATTTTTCACAAAGAAATTCGTAACAATATGCACGCATTGTGAATGAAACTAAAAAATCGTAAAGCACTACAGTTCGTTGTTGCAAATAAAATAACTAGTGCGAACGAGTTGCATATATGAAGTCATCCCCTGAGCACAGGGCCAAGAAAAAAATTTCTCGATTTAGCTCTACCTTTCTACGAGATGCCGAGATATTTAGTACTTTCTCACAGCCTATTGCTTCGTTTTCGAAATAGACTTGCATATATTTGATTAAGGTTGATTTTAAAGCTCTTAAGACCTAATGTTGTATGCTTACGCATAAAGGTATGGCCACAGCTTATTCTTCATCTGCAGTTACATATGCATGCTATAGATATTAAGCAATCAGAGAATCTTTCGATTTTATTAAAAATTACATTTCTCGACTTTTTAACAAAAGATACTTGAACCCATTTGAACTTACCAGCTGCACTACGTTATTATGTATATCCTACCAAATATAATTCATGTACGGCGTCAGTCTATTTGAAATTTACTATACCGCGTGCAGTAAAACTGAGTGTCCGTACCACATTTTTTTTAAGCAGAAGTAACAATAAGGCAATGATTGCCTACTATTAGGTGTTAACTTCAATAGGAAAGGAATAAGTGATAGAAATGACAAGTTATGAAGCGATAGATAAAGCTTGTGCACTTTAATTTCTTGACATTAGGGCAGTAGAAGCAGATATCTGGTGGATAAATACTTGAACGGGAAACTTGATTGATACCTTAAGATCCGACTTAAAATTTCAAAGATATAAAAAAAAACTTTAAAAAGGCGACCCCAACCTTCAGCAAAAAAAATGTATATTCAACGAATGCAATGCGTAGAATGAAGATGCGCGAAATACAACGTGTGGCGATGGCTGAGGTAGTTAGCACTACAAACCAGAAGGTCCTGAGTTTGAGCCCGGTATCCTACTAAGCCTTAAAAACATTTCAAATTTTTTTGATGTGCGTTAGTGTGCCTTTGTGTGAGTTGTTGTCGGAAATTTTTACTGACGAAGTCACTGGTCACAAAACATTTACGGCTTCAACAAACAAAAAAATGTCCAAAAGAAGAGTTGTAATGAAGATTTCCTCTGTCTATTGCTTCACCACTTGCCTTCTCTTTCAGTATTCCTTTCTTATATAATGTAAGACCCTTCCTTTACTTCCCTTTAAAAAAAATGTTTTACAGATACTTTTTTTTTTAATTTTATATGCATATTGCCTGGTTCTCAATTGCTCTCGAAGATCAAGCAAGAACGCTTTTTTTCGAATTAACTATTATTTTCCATCGCGTGAATTATGTAATTTTAATAATTACAATAAATACCTTTTTTTGTTTATTAAACATAAATTAAACTTTATTGATCAAATGTTCTTATATGACTAATTCTAAAACACAAAACTAAAACTTATCAATATAAAAAGTTCTTAAATCTACTTAAACAGGTTTGTACCGTTACTTTCCTGAGTAGGAAAGTTAATGATACTGATGAAGAAGAGATTAGTGATGATAAGTACTATTTTTAGTACATTATCATAACTCGTGCGACAGATATCAGGTATGTTCTGACACTCGCATATCGCATAATATTTGCGATTTTGACTTGAACTCGCATGAGAGGTGTTCTGTAAATTGCAAACACAAAAATCTTGGCGAGTTCAAATCGCAAGAGTATACTGCAGTGAACCGGTATATTTAAACCAAACCAAACTTTAAAGAAGCAATAAAATTATGAATAAATTGGATTTATTAATTGAATTTCTTTTTATATTACTTAAAAGTATTATTAGTTTCTTAATATTTGTATTAAAAATAATGAATTTATAAAATGTTGTTTTGTTTTGTTAATTTTGTGTTTCTATTGCTGATTCTGAATGATATTAAAAAAATATATGTCAACAGTGCTGTGAATAATTTAAAAGGAGTACCAGTTATTATTCCAATAATGCCATGTAAAATTATTAGAATTTTGAAAAATGTAGACTTACTATATTAAAGATTATAAAAACGCGTAAGCTTCAGAACATGTAAAATTAAGTTTGGCGATTTGCAACTCACATGCGAGTGTCAGAACATATACAGACAGATAAACTAATATTATAAATATATTGTAAATATTTAGATATTGTGAGAGCAAGAAGAAACTTTTAAGTTTAATGAAATATGTATATATTGTATTATATATGTGTATATATATATTTTCAGTTACCTGATTCTCAAAATCCTCGTGAGATACATGTAAAAGCTGAAAATAATGGTGAAATCAATGTTTTCCTCTGCCATGATAACTCACCCGAAAATTCACCAAATTTTGGTTCATCCTCGGTAGCTCAACGTCATGCTGCTGCAGCAGCAATTCAGCAACGTCGTCATAATCCCTTGAATACTGATATGGAAACCGAAAAAAGGCAAAGATTAGGTAATTGTTAACAATAGCATAATCGATTTTATTTGTTTTTGATTTTCTGTTTAACGTATGTAATAGCACAACCGTTATCATCTACATATCCGGCGCCTAATAAAAATTTGGTACAACGTTCGGCTCAACGTAATCTAAGTAAGTCAATAGAAGCAGCCGCTCAACAGGAGGCTGTATCGTCGCTTATCGATATTAACTATACGTCTCAGGATAAACAGCAACATCATCTACATCGGAATGAACAATCTAATACAACTTTATTAAATGAAGATGATTTTAATATGTTCCCTTCAATAACAAGACCGGTGATAACACAAGTTTTAAACGAACAGCATCAACAGCAAAAAACACAGCAGATGCAAAATCCTCAAGACCAAAAGTTAACAGCAGAAGAAGAAGATGCCTTGGCCTCCTACCAAAGCTTAATTGTTTGCTCTAATCAGCAAAAGCAGCAACGACGTCGAACCGGTGACAGGAATCCGGGCAGTAATGATTCCAATCAATCACTTACGCTTTCTACTTGTAATTCCGCAACAATGTCTAAAAAAACAGGTTTACGAAAAGATGTCACATTGCTCAACTGTGCAATGGAAACACAACAACAAAGAAATCCTCAACGCATCAGTTTACTACGAAGCAATACAACATCCTCTTCGACTTCATCTTCAACGAACCATTCAAACAATTCATCATTGGCGACTTCACCACAACATCAAGAACAACGGGATAATTCCTTGACCCATTTGAATTATGAGACGGTAGCACACAATAATCAACAATTAGCAGCAACTACCACCGCTGGCGTTCAACATCCACAACAATATCAACATCATCAACAGCAACAGCAACATCAGCAGTTGCAACAGCTTTCTAATAGCATTATCGCAAATTCCTCATCGAACAATGATGATCTGTCAAACATGCACGTTTCAAATTCAAATTGTAGTTCTGGGGTCCGGAACGCTCTAATTTCAGATAGTGTCAATCTTAGCCCCACAACTTATAATTGTAAGTACTATTTCTTAATTTAATTTAAAAATTTTTATAAGTGCTTTTCGTTCAACTTTCTCATGTTTCATCGATCGCACTAACGGAAACTTAACATCAAAATGTTACAAATAAAAAAAATGTAAAATTAAAACTAAATTTATAGAATCATTCTTGCCGAGAACTCTCTCTGTGATTTGCGTTTTTTTAACATTGATTTGATTTGTAAAACAAAAAACACCTAGAAAATGGTTCCTATGCACTCACTGTCATTATAAATTCATAATTGCACAGTTAGTAACTAGTCCATTTTTTGTTAACTAAAAAATTCAAACTCAAAACTCATATTCGCATCACAGTCTGAGTTCTTGCTGAGCATGCATTCACATTCTCTCAAAACTAAGTGAAGTAAGAATGTAAAAGTGTTTTAGTATGTTTTCATTTATTAATTTAGAAAATTTTATTTATTTATTCATTTAATATTTAACTATTTTTGCTTTGTGTTGTTGTTAAAGCCTGTATACGAGTTTTCAGTTCAAATTTTAATTTTTATTTTTCTGAAATTAATGCAATATCATATATTTAATCTAGTTTTTTTTTTTATTGTACACTTTGTTTTACTTTTTTTTTTAGTATTTATTTTGTTTTTTTTTTTTGCTAATGCAAATTTAGCATTATGGTCCTTAAGCAAAAGTCAGATGATTCCAAGATGTACATACCATTTATCGCACCAAATTGTTGTTAGGCTTGTTCGTTAAAGTGAATTGTTCGTTATATCCAGTCCAAAGTCAAAGCAGAAAAGCATGGTCTATTCTATTCTGAATTTAAACTATGTATTGTTTTTTACTATTTCTTTAAAATTATAGCAATTTAAAATACATACATATTTCGTTATAAATATATCGTTTTCTTAATGGCATCTTTTTGAAAGTCTCTCGAAAGCATTAAACTCGTGCTACAAATATTGTTTTGTTGAGATCATTTAATACAAATTTCGAAGGGCTTAGTGACATGTTTTGTTTTATTTCTAACTTCAGTATCAAGCAAAAACATCAGAAATTATGGTGGCGAAGGCATAGTCACTGGTCACTGTACAATACCGGCTTCAGCTGATAGCAATCCACAATCGCATCAGAACGTCCTCCTTCGTCGGTATTGTGCAGCACCGGCGAAGTAAAATAATAAGAAAAATGGCTGCTAACACCAAATCTTCAGCACTGCTACGAGTATAGACAAAGAACGTGCGAAAGCAGAGCTGTAAAATAATTAATTAAGCATCACCTACTGTCGTTCCTCCTAAAAAAAAAAAACCCCTATATTACAAAAAATCAAAATCGTCGTTTCCATTGATTATGATGGACATACCAAATGACATGTTCCTGTCAAAATTTTACAAGCTTACAATTATAAATAACGTTCTTATCAAAAAAGTTCTAAAAGGGCTAAGTGCAACCATAACCGTTAGTTTGAAAATGTTTTGCATCTCTTGTAGAACTTATTCAATGCAACTTGGGGCTTTTATGAAAACATGTCACGATGTATATATTTTATTTTTTTTAGTGATTGAAATATTGCATTAATTAAATTTAGGCACAGAAATATTTTAGTTTCTTTTTTTTCTACTTTTCAATTTTATGTAATTTTTTTAAACAAAATCTGCAGTGAATCACGGAACCGAAAATAAAAAGCTCTTAACATAAATAAAAAAATACACAAATTCGTTAAATTCGTTTTGGAACTGAACTCTCATGGGTCTGCATGGCACATACCCAGCAAAAACAATTAAATGTTCTTGTTGCGTATACATTTTGTATTTGAAAATTTGTAGCACCATGAGATTCAGCTCTGGCATGAATTTCCAAGCACAAAATAAACATATGAATAATAAAATTGATATTAACAATAAATAACAGCAATAAGCAATGTTGAACCATAGTATGTAAAATTAATGGCAAAACAATCGATTTCAAAAATCATCAATCGGCAATTGGTTTTATAAAATTATAATGATATTCTTTTCTTTTGATTATTTTTGTATCTTCAAAATAATTTGAACTAACAACAACTATTCATATCAAAACTAAAAATTTTATAAATTTAAGCCTGACCAATGGCAGACAAAAATTCCGTTATTGTTTTCATATCGCACTTGATCAACAAAAGGGTATTAACTCGAAATTTAAAAATGATGTATTAAGATTTCCAAATTCACTTACAATGTAGCGACAAACAATTTTTGGCCTCTACTGGAAACTTTGAACTCGAAGTTAATACCCTATTGTTGATAAAGTCAGATATGTACATACATTTGTAATATGTTTTTCTTATTATTTGGCGTTATAAAAATGGCTACGATGGCGTATACGCAGA
This sequence comes from Dexiosoma caninum, assembly GCA_963924685.1. Lineage (NCBI taxonomy): Eukaryota > Metazoa > Arthropoda > Insecta > Diptera > Tachinidae > Dexiosoma > Dexiosoma caninum. Next base: position 22,514,510 of record OZ004725.1, on the reverse strand, counting down.
AAAACATCAAACAACAATTTAAGTATTGCCAACGGCTATTGTAAGTTAGTTAGAGATGATAAATTTAGTGCATCTTTTAGAAAGGAAAAAAGTAACGGGCAATTATTTCTCGTATTCTATTTATAGAAAATAATAAATATATAAAGGTAATAATTTGCATCTACTGATAACTACACACGGTGGACAAAACACGAAGAACGCTGATAATAAAAGTGTAGCAACTTTCGAAAACAGCATGTTGTTCCGTTCTGCTGGTATTTGTCAGTGTCATTGATTTAGTCTGTTTCTTAGTAATTATCACATGTAATTTTGACTTCCTGTATGTTTTCGATTATGATTACACATGTTCGAATTAAGATACTATTTAACAATACATTCAAATTTCTTTACCATGAGTTATAACAATAAAATCTACGAGAGAGTTGCTATGAATATATTTGTCTTTCATAAACGGTACATTTTGTGTGGAAAATTTTTAAAGTGTAAAAAATCGTTCACACCTCACTAAATAGCAAGCGCCGGGAACAAAAATATTTTTTATGAATTCAGCAGTAATCTTTTTTCATTTTATATCACATATGAACGAACGTAATTATTTAAAATAAAATATTTTATAAAAATACTAATATCTTACGTTTATCTTTCCATCGAACTTTCTTTTATTTTTCTATTTCAGACTTTGCAGACTTGCCGCCTTTGTTGCCCATTGACCCACCATTGGATGGTTTATATAATTTCTCTTTAGATCAGTCAGAAGGGCTTAATGATTTATTCCATGATTTTGTATAAACTGTTTAACGTCTTTTTAAACCTTGGAACCACATACTACACACGCCCTCGTAAAATTCACAATAAATTCAAAATTTGTTTCTTATTTTATAACATGAAATTTTAATAATAATTTAAAATTTTATAAAGAAATAATTTTTATATGTATTTTTAAAGTAAAACTAAAAAAAAAACTAGTGGAAAATAGTTAATACAAAATATATGCAAAGATAGTCTGATGCAAAAGAAAAACAATGAAAATTGAAAAAAAGATTATAAAATTAGTTTAAAGTAAGAAATGAAAAATAAACAATTTAGTCATATAAAAACCTTTTGTAAATCATAAAATCAGGTTTTCAATAAAAAAAATAAATAAAAATAAAAGAAATTAAACCTATCAAAACCTAGTTAAGGAGCGTATAAAAAGAAAAAAATTATTTTAAATTTGAACATGTTTGCGGAATTGTATTACTGAGCAGCTATCCGCAAGTCTAATTATTAAGAAAGCCCTCAGTAAAGCAAGTAATTACTAATTTAATTATAACTTGCTGACTCCACTAGTACCACCCATGTTGTTTAACAATATGAAACATGCGTTCTGCAACTAGTACTTTGAAAATAAATTTAAAAAATTCCTGGCTATCTGTAATTAAAAATAAAATAACACAAATTGAAAGAAATATACATATATCAGTGTAAATTACTCTACAAAATGTCATGTTTTTAAAACAATTGAAGATAAAAAATTAATCTTTAAATTTAAACGCAAAATTTGTAAATTAATCAAAATTACCATATAATTTTTTTGCTTAATAGTTTGTAAATTTAATTTTATAGAATTATTAGTTAATCTCAAAAATTTTGGCTTCTATTTACAATACTTCACTATTCCTGGATTTAATTTTTATTTCAATTATTAAGTTCAATTCATAATAATTTCTTGAGTTGTACATTGTATAAAATAGAACTATAATACTGGAAACTAACAACAAAAATCATTTTTCTGATTAAAAAAATTCTATATATTTTGTTAAATTACATTTTCTTTTCGAAAATTTCTTTCGTAAATTTATATTGGAAACAATTAAATTATCATCTTGATCCACTAAATGCGAATGAACATTTCTTTCTAGTAACAAATAACCACAGATTTATCATACGAAGTTTTCGTTCGCTATTATTAGGACAGGCCCTTTATTTATTTATTTTTGTTAAATTTATATTTCAAGCAGGGCATATCTTTCTCTAGATTTTACTTATTTGTTTTTGTTATAGATTAAAATATGATATAAAGGCACTAAAAAATATTACAGCATGAATTTTTCTTGTATTAAATACATATACAAATAACCAGTATGAAACGACATTCGAAACAAACATTAGACCAATTCACGCTTCGTAGTAAATTACTATTGTGGAACTTTAAGCCCTTGTAGCTTTAGTAAATCAATGCATTTTCATGTTGCTAGACTAAAGCACAAAATCTACAAGGTCTTTACTGCGAACCGTGAATTGAGATATATAAAATTGTTGGCATTGGCTTAAAAAGTTTTTGTTTTTCAATATTGGCATAAATACATTTTTAATGCATAATTAATTAGCATACGACTTCTACAATGGGTTATGAATTGAATAATAAGTTTTTTTTTCATTTTCTGTAAATTGTTTAAACAATAGTTTCTCTTTGACATCATATCCAACATAATTGCACTGTTAATTAAAATGAAACAAAAAGAAATTGCATTTTTGTTAATATTATTTTTTAGATTCCATTATAACAAATTTAAATTATGATTTTTTTTTTAAATTTTGTTATAATTTAAAGTAAAAGGAAAATGTTAATAGTGAATCAGCAGCAAAGCAAAGAAACCTAAGATAGCAAAACGAAAAAAATAATTTTTTAATGCTAAACGCTTATATTTTTATACATTTAAAATATATACTTATTAAAATAAATATATTTTGTTATTGTTAGCAAATAGTCAAAACAAAAAAAGAAAACCACAAACAAATGTAAAACAGTATATATACTATATTTTCCTTCCTTCGATATTCTGGTAATTTTCGTATTCCTCTTCTCTCCTGTTACTTATTTTTTTACAATATTTTATGTAAAACTCAAAGACACAAACCTGAAAGTTCTGAAAAGACAATTTCCCTGTTTTCCTTGTTCTGTTAATTTTATTTTATTTTATTAAACGCTCAATAAATTATTAAAAAGTAATTATGTTTTCTTAACGAAATAGTCTCATTATTACAAAAAAAAAAACATAGTTCATAAATTAATTTTGTTTTTAATTTAAATTACTGAATGGATTTTTTAAGTGGAATATTCAAATTATCACCATCAGCTGTTCTTGATATTCTATTTTATTTAAATAGGTTTCTTATGGTTTCATATACACTTATTCGTTACTATACATTTTTAATCTTAGTGGCTTATTAGTAAAAGTTATTTGCGGTTAATAAAGAATTTATAAAAACAATTCTCATACGAAATTCATTTTATAAATGTTTTATAATTCACAAATAGTTTTATGAATAGGACAGTTATAAAACTGTTTAAAAGTGTTTGCATGTGACATTGCAGCGTATTATCATATCAAATTAGTAATTTAGTATAATTTCTAAATGGCAATCCGATTAACACAATTTTTTTTCGGTTAATATTCACGTTTATATGCAACTTATTGACTACAAATTGAGAGTACAGCTGATGACTAATAAACATAAAATATAATAGATAAAACTAAAGTTGGCAGAATATATTTTTGTTAGAAAATATAAAAAAATAAATATATATTTAGTAATAATGCAGTTATTTCTACAAAAATATAATTTATGTTCCAGAAAATTCAAATTTTAAATTTAAAACGATCAAGATGACATTCTTTACCTGATTGTCTAATTTTGTTTTTCGTTTCTGAAAACTTTAAATGAATTATTCATGTAGTACATGATGCAAATTAATTGATTTCAAAAGGAATTTATTGCTTTTTTAAAATTCGTAAAATGTATGAATTGGATACAAAGAGCTCAATTTAGTCAAGGAATTTATAAAACGTATAAAAAATGGCCCAAAAATTAACATCATGAATACACAGCAACCACTTTTCTATTGTTTCATTTTCAAAATCGATTTCCATCAGTCAAAATCGATTTTCAGTTTGTGAAGAAAGAAAACGAATTGTATATAAAACGCTTGCGTTTTACAAATGTTAATGAAATTATTTTAAACGTGATGCAGAAGTAAAAGCGTTTTAATATAAGAATTTAAAATTTCAAAAATCGAAAATCTTCAATGCAACTTTCTAAAAGATTATTTATTACAAGAACTAACTATGTCTTGATTTTACAACTAGTTCCAGGTTGTATAAATGAAGTTAACGCATATCCTAGTTGGCTTTCAGAACGAATGGTCACCTTGGGCGAGAGGTCTGCAATGCCTATTGAATGAAAGTGAATACAGTTGAATCATGAGTATTGGCAGCGAAAAATGTTCAATAAATAACGGTTATTTTCTAAAAGAATATTCTCAAAAATCAGTTGTTTTAAACTTTTCTGAACACAAAGAATTTAGAAATGACACAGTATAAAAAAGAAAGATTCCAACCGATGTAAAGTTGAATTAAATGAATTCGTTTTGACAAAAAGACGCTTTGATTTAAGATGAACGTATTTAGACTACTAAATAAACAACAATATAAACATGAATAAAATCATTTTACAGCTGTTCCATACGACATTACACATTTCAACACATGATTTTGGGACTCAAATCTGAAAACTGCACATGAAAGTAACCCCAAAAATAAGAACTTCTGCATCATTCGTTTTGTCAATATGGCTGCATTAATAACACAGGTCAAAAAAATTCTAAATTTTTTTTGTGTGGTCTAAGGTTTATTAGTCAATTTGAATACATATGGTACTCCGATTCAATGCCTATAAATAATTTTTTTTGATTGACTCTGGTTCTCAAGATTTACCGATAAAAGGGAAATTCCGTACGGTATACCGAGATATAACCCTGTTAAAATATAGGAAAAGTAATAAAAATTCACCTAGAGCAAAAAAATTTGTAATGCAGCCAACTTAACAAAACGAATGATGCAGAGAATAATTATTCACAAAACTCAGCGCTTTCAAATCGCTTACACTTTGAATAACGCCAAACGCGTTGTGGGAGCCGTGCGTTTTGCTATTTTTCAAATCTGTGTTCGAGCAATGAAAACAACAAGATTTTATCTTTTGTATATACGAGGACTTTTTTTTTTCTTGGACCAAGACTCAGGAGACGAACCCTACACATTAGGTGCATTGTGCTGGAACTAGAGGAAAAGGATTGTAGGAGAAATGATAGGACGTGAAGCTTCACTATCTTATATAAGGGTTATATTTATAACAACGAATATAAGTAATAATAATTATATTCTACTATAGTTCTTCCATCAAAACAACAAAAAATATACGTGGTCTGTTCAAAAAAAAAGGTGAATTTTGTTTTCGTCGATTACAATGGTGTGGTGCATCATGAGTTCTTGCCAACAGGTCGTACGCTACTTTTTGCTATTCCCAAAACTGAAGAGACTAATGAAAGGAAAGCGTTTTGCTTCAAAATCGAAGAACGATCTGATGGCCATACTGAAAAGCGCATTTCAGAAGTGCTTCGAGGATTGGAAGAAGCGATGGCATAAGTGAAGCAAATTGCAAATACGTACAAAATGTTTCCACACATTTGCATCGTTTGCAGAGTTCGCACTGCCCCTTCTGACAACCCCGATTAATTTCAACTAGGCAATTTAAGTGAATTATGATTTTATGAATTCATTATTCTATTCTTTTTTATTTATTTAACGCGAGTCAGAAGAAATCAAAACTATATGAAGAAAATCGTTCAATTATTTTTATTTGAAATTACATCAATTTGATCCTCGAAACTATAATCTTAATAAAAAGTAAAAAAAGATTAAAAAGATTAACTTCATTGAAATTTTAATTCAATTAATTTTCCTGTGCAAAATTAAATTATTTGAGATAATTTATTCGCATTGCATTCCTAAATTCAACCCATATTTAGGCGCTTAAAAAATTCCAATTCATTAGTTGAATGATTATAAATAGTGAAATAATCTTTCATACCTCTGTAAAAATGAACTAACTAAATTTCCATACAAATTATACTTTCCTAAATATATTTATAACCTACGCACTCGCGCGATCTGACATGTGTGCTAGAATAGTAAGATAGTGTAGACTTAAAATCCCACTGTATGACAATTTTTTTTTCACAATCGTGCGATTTGGAAAACTAAATTTTCATAAAATAATGATTTTCATGCCCATGCTCATTTTACCCAAACAGCTGAGAATCCTGTTGCGGTTAACAAAAATAAATATAAAAAAAATGAACACAGCCAAAATTATTATGGTAATAAAATGTAGTTTTTAATTATTATATATTAATGCGTGCTATGTATTCAATTATTTGTATAATAATGTAGCACTTACAGCGCCATTGTCAAGCGATTTTTTGAAGTAGCTCACACTTGTATTATTGTTAAATCAGTGCTTTTGATGAAATATTCATTAATCTATTGGAGCTAATTTGGGAATTTTGGCAAGCATTTATTTATAAAATTTAATTTTAGACAAACTATGGCCAACATATTTCAGCTCCTTATTCTATAGCATTCCTCTGATTAAAGAGTTCGAGAATGATCTACGACGATCTTTAATTTGTTTGCAAAGATATTTTCACTGTAACTGCATATTTTATTTATTTTTTTAATGAAATTAAATATTTAATGAACTAAGAAACAAAAAAACTGTGATGTGCAGCTCAACTATTTTCAGAATCTGTGAACTGATAATGGAATTCTATTTAGTTGAATTTTCAATTAATTGTCATTGAGCTTAAATGTATTAATCGAAAATGTTTAACTTTACTTTCATATTTGTGCTAGGGCTGTGGGACGAATTTAATAAAACTACTGTATTTTTTGAATTTTTCTTTTTGGTGAAAATGTGACTAAACTTCCATTAATCTAGGCATAAAACATTTTTATGATTCTATCTCTATTAGTGACATTTTTTTCTCGCCGTACAAAATGAATTTCAAATGTTTTATTAGCTGAAAATCTAAATCACCATATCAGAAGGGCAAAATAGCGTTAGAAATGGAAAAATAAAAACGGAAATTACTCAAAACATTTAAGAAGCACCTAATTTTCTAGAGTTACGTGTGGTGACTGAAAGGTGCTTAACTTTTTCACGTCTAAACATTTTCAAGCTTCTACTGAGTATTATTTTCTTTATATAAAAAAGATAGTATTCAAATATCCTGGTTGAATCTTTCCACGTGCTTATCACTGAAACTTCCTAAAAAAAAATAACTGTCTAAAAAATTGTATTGATTTGTCAACACCCATTTCTTCATTTGTACATTAAATTTCAAAATATAAATTGAGTTTCGAAATAAGTCACTGCATACATATGTATTTAAAAATTGATATTAATTTTGTACCTCGAATAAAAACGTCACAGTTTTCGAACTAGAACGATAGAATCATAAAATTTATATGTCTTATATAGTTGACTTAAGGCTAAAACATATAATTTAAAAAACAAATTTTTTGTAGAAACTTTCAAGGATATGAAAGAACATTTTTTTAAAGGACATGTTTTTAACACTATCAATTGTTCTCTTATGTGATGTTTCTCTAACGGAAGTAGTACTTTGTTTGCTAGAGAGACAGCAGCTTAGGCCAAAAATAAATAAGAAATTTAAACTCACAGCAAGTAAAAATGTCGCAGATGCAAAAATATAAAAGAAATTCTCTAAAAATAGCTTTGAAAAAAAGTGAAATATATGAAATTCTAAAGTCTACTTTGCGAACAATTTAAAAAAAATAAAGAAAATTTAAAAAAAAATATTGTGAAAACCGCCAATAAAAAATCATTTACTCCGGTTATAACGAACTTTGCCTATAATGAACAAAATTAACCAGTCCTGCGGAGTTGGTTATAACCGAACTCCACTGTGGTCTCTGTCTTTATTATCCATTACCAAAGAAGATAATAGGCAATGTTCCCAAAAAAATTTATAAATTAATCACACCATGTGAAATGCAGTTTGACGAAAACAAAAAAAAAGTTTTAAAATAACAAACAAGTCATTGGGATGGAAAGGTTTTCGTATATGTTACAAGCGAACGAATCTAAATCGAAAAGTGTGACTATGGAATCGTATTTGACTGGAATTTTTTTTTTTTTTGCTTATAAAATATCATTACATCGTTTCATTTTCTAAAATAAAAGCCCATTGTATTGTACAATTGTATTTTACAACAAGTCTGGGGGAAACTTCTTTAAACATACGTATGTCTGTATGTTTTTAGGTTCCAAATAGAAAATTATTTTTTTCTAACATTTCTAAATTTTAATTATATTATTAATTGACCTTTTTTATTATATTTTTTGATATATATTTATTAAGCCTGAGGTCTTTTTTTATTTTATTTTGTTTTTATTATTCGATATTTCGTTAACAGCTTGTTAACATCATCAGGAATAATAGGAAATTATAATTCTTTGAAATATAAAAATATTTTTTTTTATTTTTTTTATTTTTCATATATATTTTTATATTTCAAAGAATTATAATTTCCTATTATTCCTGATGATGTTAACAAGCTGTTAACGAAATATCGAATAATAAAAACAAAATAAAGAAAAAAAAAAAAAAAGACCTCAGGCTTAATAAATATATATCAAAAAAATTTCTAAATTTTGTTAAATTTGAACATTCTGTGTGTGAAACCAGGAAACTAATATGTAACTGGACATTCTTGAAACAACGTGATGTGATATACAAAATTCAATTTTAATTTTGAGCTTTAGAAGTACTTGGCAAAAAAGTGAGGCTTATAGAGAAAGCAGATAAGAGTCTTAGTTATTAAGAGTGTTTGTAGCACACATTCGTCTAACATCTTTTAATGCTATATCAATTGTTTTTCTCCCTTTTTTCATTGTATTTAACAAGGAATGTGTTTATTTCACTTTTTAAGAATACCACTTCGAAAATAGCTAAACATTTTTTTTAAATATTAATAAAAGAAATCCTTTATTCTGAAACTGATAAACAAAATAAAATAGTTAAACTCATTCATAATAAAACAAAGACGTAACATATATCGTAATGAAAATATTCATATAAAATTATAAATTAAAATAAATGGCAGAAATGAAAACTTTTTCTTTATGTACAAAAGTCTATTCTCGATTAATAAATCATATAAAACAATAAACATATTTTTATTTTTTATTATAAAAAGCTAATAATTTTTAAATTGATAGAAATTACATATAATTATATTTTGTAATATACAAAACAAAAAAAATATTTAAATATAATTAACTAATAAAACAAAATACTTATGTGAACATCAGTTGTTAAGTACTTTTTAATTTTTTCTTTCTGAAATATAAAAAATAAACTAATGAAATGTTAAGTTTAACACAAAAATTAATCACAAAGAAAATACATGTTACTCAAATTGTGTTTTTATTTTAAAACTGAAATGATCGGCTGGGACGTTTCTATTTGCGGTCAATAATTTCACCCTTTTACTGTCTGTTGTTTTTGTGTTGAATATCTTGTGGCATCGTGGGGCAGGCAGTTAATGTCCTGTGCATCATATGTTGTGCACAATTTGTCTTATTTTCTTCATAAAAATTTAGCTTCAGCTAAATATAAATTGCTTAAAAGCAGCAGAGCGTGTCATTTATTTCAAAATAAAGTTCAGTTATTTTTCAAACTGTTGGACGACCATTTGAATTATATTTTGAAGGTATTTTTGCCGAAGTAACTTCATCACCAGTATTATATTTGTCTGATTACCAACGCCATTGCTGAAATCTATTTGAGTCAAGTATTTGCGATACTGTTTTGCGCACATACTGGTTTTTTCTTGCACCACTACATATTGCAAGACTTCGATAATCTATCTGAACAAAAGTAACTTTTTCCCCTTTGAATTTCTTTATATTCTAAACAAATATGAATGATAAATTAAATAGTGACCTCACAAGAATATCGGAAGAGTTCACGTGAACAGTGTCGATTTCAGTGTTCAAAAGACCCATTGCTACATGCTTATACATAGACGCATGACCCCATTCCGCTGCCTCATCTGCAATTAAAGGTAGTATAAATATTGAGGAATCAGAAGCTCTTGATAAAAATTCAAGTATGATGTGCGATGAACTGAGCACGTTTTTCAGGTCTCAAAGGAAGTATTCAAGTGCCTCGGTGTACGACATACTTCACTCCAGCTGATCTCCATACTATTTATACCTCTTACATTCGACCTGTCGAGGCTGTTGGATATGGGGCTCAGGGAGCTGAGCGTGTTTATTGAGAGCAGTGGCTGTTTGCCGCGTTGACACCGCCGCATTCGTCGGAGCGTCGGTTCCTACTGGACTCTTCCCGCTCTTACGCATCCCGTCCAGTGGTCCATATCTCTTCTCGACCTATCCTATCCCATTCTACTCTATCCCCCTTCTCTTCTTCCACAGGTATCACAACGGGACCATGATGAATTGGACCCAAGTGGGGTGGACTCTTTATTTTCACCGGCGACCTGCCTACCTAACCTACTCGACCGTGTACAACAGAGGGCGAAGAAACTCATTGGGACGCTAAGTTAGTCTTTCGTTACATAATGGGACGTGTTCTAATGATATCAATGAACTTGTTCCAAAAACCCGACCATTTATACGCACAACGCTTTTATCATACACCATACAAAGACAGCGGCCATTTAACAGCGGCACAGAAAAATTTCAACATAAGACTAAGCTCAGGTCGTGTGTGTATAGAACACTCGTTGTTTTGAAACAACGTTTTAGGCAAACTAAGTGGAATTAAGAAATTGTGTCACTTCATACATGTTTGTTGTGTTTTACACAATCTCACCAACTGCAATGATTTGATATTCTCCGAAGAAGAACCAAGTTTAGAAAACTATATCACTGTGGAGACATTCAGAGGAAATGCCGTAAGGAACCCAATTTGTTCTAATTTACAGTAAAATTTAAAATAATTATATTTTTGCATATTATAATTAATATAACCATAATTAAATAAAACCAAGTGATTGTTCCATTCACAGATGTAATAATCTGTGTTATAATCTGTGGTTCCATTTTTTGAATTTATTTTTATTTCTTCGTTGAAATCAGGATTAAATAAAAATTGCTTTTTTTTGTAAACTTTAATCAATCACATTAAACATTCAACGAGTATCAGGGATGATCAAGCTCGTACAATTGTACTTTTTTCAGTACAATTTGCATTGCAACATTACTACTTTAATCCACTAAATATTAAGTACCAAAGTATGTATATTCATATGATTATGCGTTGTTCAGTAATTTATAGCAAAAATATATTTTCGATTTTTTTTATTATAATATTTAATTTAATTATTCACAACCACTTTCCACAACTTTTTCATAAACTTTGACGTTTGGCCTGTTGAATGAACTGACCAGCGAAATAGCTAATAAGTTCAGCTGCCCTACAAGGGCAGTGACGTTCATTTGACCGGTGATATGCCGTCATTGTTGACAGAATTATAGGTAATTGCGTAGAACAACGTTTCTATAATTTTCTTAAGAGCAATATGAGAAAAATTACCGAAACGTCAGCGTTAATGTATATATCGGTCACTGTTGGCGGATATCCCAATTGAAATGAAACACTATTTATTTCAATTCTTTATATGGATTTTATTTCAATATTCGAATATATATGTACATACATATGTATGTATATAAAGAAGAAATGTAATATAATATAAAATAGAATTATCTATCAGAACTTTGGAGTGGGTCATCATCTGTGAATGTTTTCGAAATATAATTGCACACAATTATTTAAAATATACAAATATTAAAACAAACTATTCAGGGATTCACATAAAAATTAATTTTATCCATCAGCAAAAACAATCATATGTTGTTAACACTTTTCCATTGTTATTGTTATTTTTGTAAGCAACTAAAATGGCAACAAAACGTGTCGCCGAGTACCGAACACAAAAACGAAGCTCTCTTCCACACCGGTAACATGCTACCAAACTAAATGTTTTCTCGTCTAAACTCAGTCGTACGGAGCTTCAAAAACTATAGTCCGAATTATAAGTTTATAAACGAGTAAAATTATCATTTCTGTAAAATGGATGAATTTGCGAAAATTCAAGAATACTTTTGTAATGAACTGCATTAATTTTTAACTATTCAACAACACGTTGGTTGTCTCGCAACGAGGTGGTCTCTCGAGTAATAGGAACTCCTTCAGTATTATTAATTTGATTGATTTCGAAACAAATTCTCAATATTCAAGAAACTCATTTTAATTTATCTTGCTGTTACTAATAGTAAAACTTAACACAACTTTCATGTTTTTAGTACATTTGGGGTCAAAAAAGTACAATTTTAAAATTGTGAAATATCATCTCCGATATAAACAGGGCTGTAAAAAATTGACATTTCTTTTTTTCTGGTAAATTTTATTGTTTTCGTTTTCTTACTTTGTTACATTTTGCTCTCTTATTGAGAGTAATTATAGCTTACTCTCATTTTACCGAACTTTACCCAAAAAGTAAACGTACAGACTTAACAAAATGAATATTTTGCCCAAAAAGAGGTAATTTTGTTAATTTTTAAATTTAACATTCATTTACCTTAATATTTTAATAAAATAATAGCTGGCATGTAAGAAGCAAAGATAATATAACACGTGTTAGGAAAGATGAAGCAGCGGCTCGTGAGGAAGAACGTAAAAAGCAAGAAAAATTAGAATTTGCAGTAGGTTTCTTTAAAAATAATTAAATTTAGTTATAACATTCTTGCATATATATTTTTAGGAGAGTGAGGCTCGTGTCAATTATTTACGAAAACGTTCCGGTTTGCCAGAAAAACAAATTGAAGAAAACGCGGAGGAAAAGCGAGAAGCCGAAGATGCGTGCAGCTCTCATGTCAATTTATTTCCTGATTACAAATCCCATGTTAAAACTTCAAATAAAGAACTAGAAAAGGAACAAAAGGAAGAGCAAGAGAAATATGAAAAGAAAATTGGTTATTTAACCTATCTCGGACAAGATACTAACGAAGCATTAAGGTTGAAAAGCTGGTACGAGGTAGCTCCTAAGCGCTTTGCTGCTGACACAGAAATTGAGAAAATAAATGAAAAAGAATCGAAATCGAAACATAACAATGATCCTCTTACACTGATTAATGCACTTTTGGCGCGGGATACGAAAACGAATAATAAATCACTATCGCTTAAGCGTGAAAGGAGTCGTAGTCCTCAATTAGCAGATCGTCCAAAACCAACTAAGGGGAAAAAAGAACACAAAAGACATAAAAATGAAAAAAACAGAAAGCATCAAAAAAAGGCAAACAAAAGAAGAAAATTAAAAGATGAAAAAGATCAAAAGCGTTCAAAACTAGCAGAGTTGAGAAAAATACGTTTACTTCGAGAAACTGCCGAAAGGGCCAGGCAAGAGGCTTTGTTAGCACCGAAAGAGTCTAACAAGAAAAACGAGGAGAGAGGAGGCTTCATACCTAAAATTGTGCAAAAATACAATAGTCAATTTAATCCTGAATTGGCGAAGCAAAATACAAATTAAGCACTTTTTAATTATATTAAAATATTTATATAGAATTACAAATGTTTACACGCATTAAATAGCCTGTCATTAATAGCAAACTATATTTTATTTATTTATTATGAATTCATTTATAATAGATTTAGGCTCTTGGCGAATAACAAATTGTATTAGAATAAATAAACGTCGAAATCTATCAACAATACATAATATAAATGTTCTATGAATAATTCCAAAACTCTCCACAAGTAGCAGCTTTTGCCCATACCTAAGTGAATTGTATTAACAGACTCAAAAAATAATAATTACTGACCAGCAACAGAATTGTAATTCTTGAAGTCTTTTTGGAAATTATCGAAACACCTTAATATATGATTTATTTGTAATATAATGTACTAACTTATTATGTTCATAAATTAGTTTATAAAGCATTAAGTAGTCGATAGTCTTATAGGGTTAGATCAGGTTACAAGGCCAGTAACCAATATGGGATAACCCAAGTAGCATAGTAGGTGCCGTTTTTGCACACCGAGCATTGATAGGAATGTCCATCTTCTCACCATACGCACCGATGGCCCCTGCAAACGGCTGTGAATGTACTAATGGACTATCGGGAAAAGCTCAGAATTTGCAAAGTTCTACACAACCACAGACCTCTTGCTGTTGCACGGTTGGAAACAGAATTCCACCTCTCTTGAGCCTTCCCCCTGAAAAAGTCCGCTATATGTCCTTTGCAACAACAAAAGGTACCCCTATATCAGAAAAAATAGCAGATTACGAACCAGCCGAACCCAGTCCCGAAAAGCCATCAGCCATCTCATTGCAGCCGATAGTCGTATACTTTGATATTATTATTATACAGATTAATGCAGTAACAATTTAGAAATAAAGCGGATAGTCCCAAAATCAACCGTATCTATTTATTATTTACAGTTACACAAACCCTACAAGTACATTCTGTTTTGTTTTGCGTATAAATTTTAATCCGATTAACGATTGTACATATTAAGACATTTCCTTAGCACATCTAAAACCTAAATTTCCTGCAGAACTATCTGCTGTATTCTGAGAACGGGCAGCACATCGGTAACGGTAACAATACTTTTTATGACATAAATATGAACCGCCTTTTTTTACACGACTGGCATTGGGACTGCTGTCAGCAGCTGACCACAAATCTTCTGTCCATTCCCAAACATTTCCTACCATATTATATAGATTAAACGTATTTTGTTTAAACTTGTCTACTGGACATGTTGTGATATAACCGTCTTCTTTAGTATTTTCATCAGGAAATTCTCCTTGCCAAATGTTTAACCTTAAAAATTGGAAACTTAAGCAAAATTTGTGCAAAATTATTACATATACGATATTACCAATGTTCATTGTTAGGCATTAGTTTATTGCCCCAAGGAAAAAGTTTTCTTTTTTTTCCGCCTCTACATGCAGCTTCCCATTCTGCTTCTGTCGGTAAACGTTTGTTGGCCCATTTGCAGTATGCAACAGCATCATTCCAGGAAACATGTACTACTGGGTGATTCTCTAACCCTTCAAGATTACTGTTAGGTCCAATTGGAGAACTCCAACTAACACTTTGAACTTTGAACCACCATGGGGCACTAGCTACTCTATAGTCTTTGAATTTTTCTTTTTCTTTTGCATTTAATAAAGATTTAAAAATGAAACTGTCACCAAAACGTTCGGCCTCTGTCACATATTTTGTGCTTATTACGAATTTCTTAAAGTTTTCATTAGAAACTGCATATTTGTCAATATAAAAATCCTTAATGGTTACTGAATTTTCAGGAGACTCGTGATCCTCTTTGAAATATGGCTCATCTGTTCCTATGAGGTATGTGCCACCAGGTATCAGAGACATATCATCATAAACAGGTTCTGGATAATACTCCCTATAGTGATTTTTTTTAATCTGAGGATGACAAACTTTCAACGCTTCCTTGGCTATATTTCCTGCATTTCTCTCTATAGCACTGTTGACGTGTTCATATACTTCTTCCTGCGCTTTTTCTCTGTTGTTGCAGCCACAATCCAAGAAAGCAGGGACAACAAATACACTTTGTATAAACAATAATTTAATAAACATCATTTAACCACTGCTGTAATTATATTTAAATGACACGTATCTTTATGTATAAAGATGTTTACATATATAAACCTTTAGTCGTATAACCTCGATTATAAAAAATGGGTTTAAAATACAAATTATTTTTATAAATAACACAGTTTTGACGTAAAATTCGATAGAAGTTTCATTGATCAAAAAATTATTTCCTTTCGTTTTAAGATAGAAATCGGAGATTTGAATTTCACCACCATTGCAAATCGACATCTGGCTACATTCAGACATATGTATAAACCAAGAAAAAATGCGTTTAGCCGGCCGTTATCAGTTGTTTTCTTTTTGCACCTTTGTTATGCAAAAAATTTGCAAGAGAAAAAACTAGAGGCCAAAATTGATATATTATTTCAGTGAAGGCAAAAATTGTACCAGCAAGTTACAATTTGATACATTTTTGGTGTATTTGTCGAGATTTGTTCAAAATTTGTACTAGAAAGATTTATTAATTTTTTAGTGAAATTATCGCAAAAAGCCGAATTTAAAAAAAAATTAATATCTAAAGGTAATTGTCAAAGAAAACTAATTGCTATCACTCCTCGTGTAAGCTATGAAACATTTGCTTCAAAACTTTAGAATTTGACCGATGCCACAGGAAAGACCAATGGAACAGAGAATTTTGTTTCATATACATGTATGTAGTTATTTTTGAATTTTGTAAATACAACAAAATTGCAAGGCAAAAACTTTACTGTATCAACAAGGACTTAGTTTTCTGTACGTATAAATTTGCATAAACTGCAAAATTGTACTATTGTGCTTTTCAGCAGTACCACAAAAAATTTAATTGTACCAACCTCCCCAATTAAAATCAAAAAGAAATTGACGCTACAGAGTGAACCCAAGCTAACGCCATTCAAGTTAATATGTATTGTGCAGGATATGTTTTTTAAATTATTATCAATTTGTATAAATATTAATTGTGAGATTCTTTAAAACGGAAAAATTTCAACTATATATTAAATAATAGTGTCTGTAATTTTGTAATTTTTTTTGTATAAATAAAGAAAAATATTCGACAAGAAAAAATTCTGTATAAAGCGAATGGTGGGAAAACAGCAGCAAAGCGCGTAAAACATTAATTTCTTGTACAGAACCTACTGGAAATTATACATAGAACCTTCAATAAGAATTAATTTTATTAAATTGCCTAAGAGGAAGGGCTTTAAAATGGAAGAAAAAACTGAAGTTTTAGCACTGAGTGATGAAGTTGATGGTGGTGAGTGTGATGACGGTACAGTTTCTCCAACTCCGGTGACCGTACCTAAAAAACGCGGTCGTCCTGCACACGCTGACAAACCAAAGAAAGCAGCGCCCAGTGGCCGTGGTAGAGGTAGGCCTTCTGGCAGTGGCATCAAGAAGTCAGCTAAAGCTGCTGCAACTGCTGATGGTACCGAAGAAGAAGGTACAGGTAGTGATGACGCCAGTCCTATGTACAACGGTGATTCTGCTGAAGCTCCTATAGTTGTTGCATCGAAACGTGGACGTACGCCCAAAGTCAAACGCAAGCTAAATCATATAGTTGAAAGCACCGGTAAGGGACGTGGGCGTCCAAAGAAAATAAAAAATGATGGTAATGATGATGACGAAGAAGCTGTGGATAGCAATAAGGATGCAGTATCTGGAAAGAAGTCATCTACTAAGGCAGCAAAGAAAGGACGTGGTCGTCCAAAAAAAGTACAGACTGATGAGAGTAAGTAGAAAATTTTGAAATCAATAATATTAGCAGCAATTATTAATATATAATAAAATGAATAACAATCGGGTCTACATACTTTTTTATAAAATGTATGTAATGAGTTAAAAACGTATTTGCAGAAATTTCGTAAGATACATTAGAGCAGAGGAATACTTTTCAATACGTGCGATGTTCTAGATTTCTTAACATTTAAAAACAAACAATTTCTAAAAAATTGAACAATAAGTTAGCTTATTTAGAATAATTTTTTACCAGAAATCTGAAATCGTTCATTCTTTATTAGTATAAAATATACTTTCAATTGACATACATATACAGGGTGGCCCAAAAGGAGCAAATGTGTTTATAATTGAGGGTGGCGATGGCACGATGGATGGTAGTCTGCACGTTGACTACGAAACCAAAAAACAGACCTGGGTTCAACCCCAGTTTCAGACCAAAAATTTTAAAATAAAAATAAACATCTCGCATTTTTCTGATGTTGCATTAGTGTGTCTTAGTGTGTCAGTTGTTGTCGGAAGGTTTCAGTGGCGAAGGAATAGTCACTGGTCACTGAACAATACCGGCTTCAGCTGATAGCAATCCACAATCACATCAGAACGCCCTCCTTCGTCGGTATTGTGTACCACCGGCGAAGTAAAATAATAATAAAAATGGCTACTAAAGAAGCTTCAGCACTGCTACGAGTATAAACAAAGAACGTGCGAAAGCAGAGCTGCAAAAATAATTAATTAAGCTTCACCTCCTGTCGTTTCTCCTACTATCCCTTTCCTATAGTTCCAGCACAATGCTTCGCATGTGTAGGAGTCATCTCCTGAGTGCTGGTTCTAGATAAAAAAAAAAAATATATATAATTTTTTGTATTGAACTCTTTTGTTTTTAGTATTTTGTAAAGAAGACTAGGAATTTAATATGAAACAGTACACAACTAAAAAACGTCTCAAAATCATTGAACTTTATTTCAGAAGAAAATCATGATTTTATTAATAATTGTATTATGAACGACGAAGCCCATTTACAGTTGAATGGGTTCGTTAATAGGCAAAAAATGCTACGGAAAATCCAAGAGTAGTTCAACAGCGAGAATTACACCTACGTAAGTAAGTGTACCGTTTGGTGCGGTGTTTCGTCGGAAAAAACAATTGGCGCATATTTTTCCCTAAATAATTTGTAGCGGTTTGCACCATTGGTGTTAGATATCGGACAATGTTGGAAAAATTTTTAAGGGCATTCCTGGAAAACCATCCAACAGGATGGAGTTACAGCGCACACTGCGAGGTACACAATGGATCTTTGAACTCAAACCCCTTCGGTCATTTTGGGCGACTCTGTATAAATATATTTCCATAACAATAATAATTTAACTCTAAATTAAATTGTTTTTCACAAAATACACAGCATTTGTTCTAAATAGATTAATGTAATTTCATTCTTTACGTTATTTGGCAAGCTATTATATAGTTGTGTTCCCTTGTAAAATAGCGAGCGTTTCATTACGGTTGTACTTGTCCGCTAAATGTTAGTGTACATTATTTGCTCAATTATATATTGCGGTACCTTTCAAATTAAAATTTTCTGAATGAAGTTTCAGTTCCGTTTCAGTCTCTGTCTTATATCCAGCCATTTGAGGGAATCAAATTATAATAAATTAACTGACGTATATCAATTGAATTTTAATACGGTGCGCATGTCCTTATTCTGAAGATTTTCATTTTCATTGATCCAATTCAGACGAGAACACTTTAAGCCGCACAATTTTTGTTCTTTCCAAAACACACGAGACTAATTCATCTGGTAATTTATTTATTCATTTCGTATATATACCTTCCCTTCACCGAATTTGCGTACAAAGTGGATGGCTACACGATCAATATTCAGCTTCAATATTTGTCTTTGTGTGCGAAAAATAGTCGCAGATATACGGTCTGTGTAATATAGACGAATATCAAAAAGGTTTTGAAACCAACTTTTTGGAATTGTACTCAAACGGGACAATGGCATTATGTGTATAATAAATTTTTATATTAGGTGAGTTCATTTACTTTACTAGTAAAAATTAGCAACGAGAGAGTAACAAGAAATTTTCCAAAATTATTCTCAGAAATGTGAAAAAGTAAATGAACACAAGACCTCTGCATGAATGGATTTGTTTTTCAACTCACAGTTTCACACATCACTACTTTTCCTGTCAACGACTGATATTTTTCATTACGAATCAAATCAAATGCGACATAAAAAAAAACGAATTAACTGTTTACAGTAGTTGTTGTGCTGAATTTGAATTCAACGCAAAACAACTCATTCAACGAGTTGAATCCCTTTGCATTCCCTTTCAAAGAAAAACAAACAAACATCAATATAACACATATAACAATACCAAAACATCAACCTACAGGTTAACATTTTTCTGCTTTTCTGTTGCTGGAGTGGAAAAAACCAAAAAGTTAGCGCTCATAATAAGTGAGAAAAATATAGAGAGAAACAACAACAAAATCATTCGCACATGCATTTACTGTCGTTTATAACAGCCGCAATGTTAAGGAATGTTATGGTGTGTCACAGTATGTTTGTTGATACAAAACCATCAGTAATCTTTCGTTGATGTGAGGGAATCATTTGCTGATTCCCATTCCCTTTTGAGTTGATTTGAATTTTCGTGCGTGCTTTTGTTTTGTTTTTATTTTAAACAGTTCACGAGTTGCATAGCATAGCCTAAAGCAATCGACAAGCACTAACACGAAGAAAAGGGAATGACTTGAAACGAAGTTTAAATGCATTCGTGCAGACGTCTATTGAACACTTTAATAGCTAAAATTTGCAAGTTAAAGTAGTGTTGTAATGTATAGGTATATATGAGTACTTAATAACTACCCCTATAGTTTATGGACAAATTATACATATATGTATATTATTATAAAAATATTTTGATTATGGTCATTTATATTCAGCATTGTCGTGACTGGCGTTTTTCGAGTATGGCTTGTAATAGAATAATGAAAAGTTTTGCAATTTTATTAATCTAATACTAGGCGTAGTCGAAATACGATAAACACGATAAGGGTGAATAGCTACTTTTGAATAAAATGAATGAATAAAATATCTATTTTTAATTAGTTTATACGTTATAACAGCATGCCTACTCATAGCATTTTTATTTCAAACATCGGAAATAACTGCAGAATGAGGCCGCAAAAATGTTTATTTCCAACTTTGTGTTTTATTTTCCAAGCTATTTTCATAAAAGGTTGTTTTAATGCCTGTTAGAATAAGCATCAGTTAATAGATATTATTATTTTGGCACCTTATTGCGTTATTATTATAATAATTATATAATATTAAGTATTTTTTAATGTGATTTTATGAAGAACTATTTATGTAAATAAACACTAATAAGAAACTACATTAACGCGCAAGCAAATGTGAGTTGAAAAGGAGCATTTTTGTTAGTTATTGTCTAACATTAATGCTTTGCCTTTGCAATCGTTTCCAAACATTTGAACACAAAAAACTTATAGTCTACACAGTAGCCCAACTCACAATCTTGTGCATATGGTGTTGCATCATTGCATTTGCAAAAAGGTATAGCATATTTTTCCTCTACAGTAACAAAATACACAACAATGCACATGCTAGACTTAAATTTATATGCAACACTTAAAACCAATAAGATTTATTTGCTATGAGTATGCAACACCTAATTGCAAATAAACAGCTGACTTACAATAATCCAAGCCAATCAAAACGTAATCGCCGCATACTTGCCGCTGCTTATTTTCCTCCAAAAAAAACCAGTAGTGCGATGCATTAACTTTTATTTGACATATTTTTTTTTGGAAAATTTGTTTGTTTTTTCAATCAGCTGTGAATTTTGTTCTTGCAATGAGTAGTGCATAATAAATTAAAAATGTCATTCACAGTTGATAGCACAAATTTGCTATTGCATATATTTACAATCTCAAATACACAAGATTGTGAGTAGAGCTAGTAAATTTTTATGATAGGAAAAGAATCTGACAACTGGCAAAATAAAAATTTCCAAACTTATGTTCGTTTTAATAAAATTTAGAAATGAACATAATATTTTGTATTTGTTTTTTTATTTACAGCCTTATTTATAAACATTTTCAAGGCTTTATCAAAAGCTTATAAAGAAAAATGGAAAAAACATTATTTATAAATGCAAATTAGCGTGTTGATGTGTAGATTCCTCATACGAACTGAAGTTCGTGGGGGTTTGAGCGTTTTGTTTGACTAAATTTTGGGACTTAGGTACATACTATTAACTATGTTTCATTTCATAATAACTTTTGCGAATTTACCTAATTTGATGTAAATTTACGAGTTTCAAACTTTGACTTCGATTGCTTTTTCACAATAAGAGAATATAAGTCTTTCTAAGCATAAATGAAATATTTTCAAAAGGGTTTACATTTAGAGACAAATAATATAAATGATTTTTACTCACGAATTTGTAAGATATTTCAGTTTTTGCAAATAAAATTGCCCTATTACTTTTCGTAGCATATTCACAATTTTATAGCAATCTGCTCCCAAAGTATTTAAAAATAAACAGCTGGCGAAAAACGAAAACAAATTTATGATATTTTCATTTTCATTGTAATAAAAAGCTTTATCCAAAATAAAATATCATGTTGCTGCCAGCATTAAACCCCAAAAGAAGTAAAAAAAAGTAATTTAATAAATTATGTGTTAATTTAAGTAAGTAATTTTAAATCACAAAAATTAAAAAAGTTTTGTGTGCAGAAAAGCTTACTTGTGATTTGAAATCAGTTTCACAAAAAGTGATTTGCAGAACAGCAGCAGCCTTATTCTCTAATTCTCGTAGCTAAAGCTAAATCTCGATCGCTAAAAAGCTAAAAATATATTAGGGCAAATATTTTAGCTATATCTCTAAATTAGTATTCTGTAATATCAATCGCTTAGCTAAATTTTTACATTTTCGCCGTAGCTAATTTGCTATCACTATACTTATCCTTTCCCACTGCCTTTATAAATTGCTGTTGAAAAGAGGCAAACATATTGTTATAGTTCTTGACACTTCATATTAGTGTTACCGCACTTTATGATTTGAATTCCTTGTAAATGATTGGCGTTTACCCACAAAAGACTTTTAAAATACATAATGAAGTATGTATTTATAAAAGTTATTTTGAAAAGAATACCAAATTTTTTTAATATTCCCAATATACAGACTTACATACGTATGTATTTGAATAAAAAAAGTTTATAAATTAAATGTCGTGTTTACCAATGAGATCATCAACCGCCGAAAGTATGGGAACATATTTGAAGATGACAACACTTTTTGTTTATAGTATTTATGTATATATTTGGCAAATAATAAAATTTGTTGTGTCTTATTTTTTTAGACAAATAATATTAAAATAATTCACTTGACTTCTTGTTGCCCAACCACAGATTCCTTCGCCATAATTCCAACTAAAGGGTGGTTAAATTTCAAGGGCCGATGTTGATTTTGAATAAAACACAAACTATTTAGGAAATTATTGTAATTTTATTTTATTATGATATATTGGTATTACTCAATTATGTATGGAACAAAATATCGGCCAAATGGGCGCCGCGACCACGGCAACAGTGGATGATCAATTTTCGAAGAAAATCATCTTCAGTGATGAGGCACATTTTCACCTCAGTGGATTCGTCAATAAACAGAATTGCCGCATTTGGGCGAATGAGAATCCAAGAGTGATTGTCGAAAAACCAATGCACCCACAAAGAGTGACTGTTTGGTGCGGTTTATGGGCTGGCGGCATCATCGGGCCGTATTTTTTCCAAAATGAGGCCGGTCAGGCAGTTACTGTGAATGGTGTTCGCTATCGTGAGATGATAACGAACTTTTTATGGCCCGAATTGGAAGATATGGATGTGGACGATATGTGGTTTCAGCAGGACGGTGCCACTTGCCACACAGCTAACGAAACAATGGCTCTTTTGCGCAACAAATTCAATGGCCGTGTTATCTCACGTAATGGCGATGTCAATTGGCCGCCAAGATCATGTGATTTGACACCGTTGGACTTTTTTCTTTGGGGTTATTTGAAAGAAAAGGTGTACGTCGATAAGCCAGCAACAATTCAAGAGCTAAAGGATGAGATAATTCGGCACATTAACGGCAAAGAACCTCCATTATGCCTCAGGGTCATCGAAAATTTGGACCATCGGATGGAGGTGTGCCGCCGTGGTCGCGGCGCCCATTTGGCCGATATTTTGTTCCATACATAATTGAGTAATACCAATATATCATAATAAAATAAAATTACAATAATTTCCTAAATAGTTTGTGTTTTATTCAAAATCAACATCGGCCCTTGAAATTTAACCACCCTTTATTATTTCATCTAACTCTGTCAGTTTATATTTTTGAGCGCCATTTATGCCGCTTCTTTCCAATGAGTTTTTATACTCTTGGTACTTCTGTTTTGCTTTACTTCTGTGAAATTATAAGAAACTGAAAAGCGCTCACATCTCCAAAGAATGGTAAGAAAATTACCTCATATTTGTCCATGCCCTCTCCCAATTTTCCCCATTTTTTAAGGCACCTCCCAACGCGTTAAGCTTCTCTGCCAAGGCATCCCATTGCTCCGTAAGGCTTTTCACACCAGTGGAGTTTATAAATCTAAAAAAAATTTTTGTTTTACTTTATTGGCTTTTAGTTAGTTAAACTCCTTTTTACCTGTCGTGGGCAAATTCGCGGTGCTCCTCCAAATATTGTATCAGCATAAATTTTTGTTCCTTAGTCACCCGCTTAGTGACTTCTACCTCTTTTTTGCTAAAATAAAAAAAAAATTTCCAACATTATTCAATTAAAATCCATTTGTGTATTACTTACTTTTTAGCAGCTTAAAATTTCCGTCGCTAAAAATTTTAACTTTAAATAAAAAACTACCGCTTATTTGGCGTTAGAGAATACAAAATTAGAAAATTTTAGCGATGACAATGAAAGCTAAAATTACGACGAATTGAATTTTAAGGCGTTGCCAAATTAAGCAATATACATTACAGAATTCCACTTGTTGCTAAAAATCGCTAAAACGATTTTTTAGATTTTTAGCGATGGAGATTTAGCTTTAGCGAGTTACAGAATAAGGCTGCAGGCTACTAAAACGAAGCTTTAAAATTTAATACGTCTGGCTTCGACTCCAGTCTCAAACTAAATGATAAAACCATCTTGCATTTTTTCTGATGTGTAGAAATTAGTGTATCTTTGTGTCAGTTGTTGTCGAAAGGTGCAGTGGGGAAGGCATATTCACTGGTCACTGAACAGTACCGCCTTCAACTGTAACCCATCCACAGGCACAGAACGACCTCCTTCGTCGGTATTGTGTTGTACCGGCGAAGTAAAATAAATACTAAAAATGGCTTCGAAAAATGGAAACGAAGCTTCAAAATTTAATACGTCTTTTTGAGATTATAGGCGCTTCAACACTGCCATAAACAAAAGACGTGAATCATCAGAGTTGTAAGATAGCGAAGCTTCACCTCCTGTCATTTCTCTAAAAAAAAGCTATGTTGAAACAAAGAATACTGATGAAATGTGTAGTGGCACAGAAAATATGTATATACTAAGTGTTCTACTCAAGTGCTGTTCTTTTTTCCTTTATTCTAATCAAAAAGTAATTTTCACAGTATTGTGCTAAATTAAGTATGAACTTAATCACAACTATTCATTCATTTATTTGAAACAATAGGCTGTTTTTAAAATAAAAATGCAAAAACTTAAAATTACTTTTAGAAATTTTCAAATCACTATCTACTCCCATTCACTTTTGGTCTTTTATGGTTTCTTTTTTTTTTAAGTTCTGCCGTATGGTGATTTTGACAAAATGTACACAAAAAGAGGTATGGCAATGCAGCATAAATCAATTCCAATAATTTTGTTTTCTTGCAGAAGTTTTTAGAGACTTTTAAAAATTTGCAAAATTATGCGCCAAAAATTCATTAAAATATTTTTTCGTATGAAATATATATAAAAAACTAATTTCTTTCCAATAAAAAGTAGTTTTAAATAGTTGTTTGTGCTATCAATTCCGTTCAGGAATTTAAAAGTGATTTGATTTCGAAAACTTTTTTCGATTTCTGTAGCATCAAAATACGGATTGAATTCGGTTTCCGAACAATATTATTATTATTATTATTAGCCCAGGAAGCACCGCGAGCAAGAAGATCTATTGTGTAAAGCCCTTATTTTAGACAGTAATCCTAAGGCTTCTAAGCTTAACAGGCTCAAACCGCTCTATTCAGCGAAATCAGCCTATTTGAGATTGCCCTATTCCGCGTCAGGAAACGTTTGGCTTGACTCTGAGCCAATTAGGGGCAAATTTGTCCTTATTTTGCGAGATATTCCGCCATTTCATTACCCTCATACCCCTCATGGCCAGGAATCCAGTCGAATGCTCTGGCGTTAAAATTCCCCAACTCATTGAGAAAGAACTCACATATCAAGCGCCGCCTGATTCTGATAGTATATAGACGTGGACCCCCTTCATGTTCTTACGGAGGCATTCAATCGCACATATTGCGATGGAATTTCCGCCTGAAAAACTGTTGGGTATACCCATTGGAATCGATTTTCTGAATAGCGGTTCGTTGTTCCCGTCCCTGTTCTACCATCCCCTACCTTGGACCCATCGGTATACCATACCTGAGATTAAAGTTTATGGAGTTGACCTCCAGTCCTCACGGTCATTGATATCAACCGTGAAGTTTCTGGAGAGAACCAATCTCGGTGATGCCATCTCATCACTGGATAATTGGGGCATGTAGATAGTCCAACAAGACCCTCAAACGTCCCCTGATGCCTCACTCTTGAGCTTCAAAATGCCCTCCAATCTGAGAGCACAGGAACGTGCCTCCTTTTCGATAATGATCGAAAGTGGCGAGATACCCAAAAGCACACCTATTGCATCAGTCAGACAATTGCTCATTGCCGCCGTGAAGCTAACAGATGGTTCTATGTAACAATGTCCTAGCTTTTGCAAGCCACCAATCCAAGGACGCATAGGTAACTTTGGGTTTCACCACCGTGTTTAACGTCATTCAGACCGCAAGTCCTTCCAAAGAGCATCCTAGACGCAAAGAATGCCCTAGTGGCACACTTCTTAAGATGTGTGTTCCAGCGTTACGCCGAAACAGTTCTCATCACCGGAAAATTGTAGTGCCACTCTATGTAGGACAGGGCATCTTGGCACCCCTCTTCCTAGTGAACAGTACTAATGTTGATTGATGGGTTGATGAACAGCCCTTTATGCGCAAACCAATCTTTCATCAGATTCAGGGCTTTTTGCATGCTGTCCGAAACCGTGTCCTCATGCCCTTACGTACACCACAAAATAATCAGCATAGCCCTGAGTGGGAAAACCCAGGCCGTTCAGCTTGTGCAGAAGTTCATCGATTACGACAGTCCGTAGAGAGGTGATGGAACCCCTTCTTGAGGGCAGCCTCTTGTGGCGTTATTAGACCTAGTCGTATCTCCCAACTCAATGCTGATCGTCCTAAACCATAGCATATTCAGAATCCATGTGATGCTCGTGCCAGTTTCTTTTTTCAGTAGAAGGGCATTCTCCATTACCTCATAGGAAGTTTTGTCAGAGCTATTTGTATGGACGCGACAACCTTCTGTATGTTGGTAACAAGGCAATTTACCCCGTTGAAGCCCTTGCTGTGGGAAGTTCAGCAAGCTTGTTTTGCCTTATGTATTAACCCAATATTTTCTCCACTGATTTCAGGAAAAATGAACTGAGACTTATCGGTCTGTATGATAAAGGCAATTGTTCGGTTTTTGCCCCGTCTTAGGAGTAAATACAACTCTCGCCGCTGTCCATTTTTCAGCTATATGTCCCAGCAATAGACCACCTTTGTGCAGTCTGGACAGGGTAGTTACAATGTGATCAATGCCTTGTTGCAGAAAACATTTAAATATCCTATCAGATCCAAGAGATTTGTATGGGCCATATGGCGATTAGCCTATCGTACCCATTTTTAATTGAAGATCTCGTTTGGCAGTCTCAGGACCGTCCTGTCAACACAGGTAGCCTATTCTATCAATGTTGGCACCACGCTCCCAAAAACCAAACACCCAGGAAAATGTTTGTCCGACGAAGGTCGGCTCATTACCACGGTTCAGGACAGACACATCTTACCTAAGTAAAAATTCAAAAAGAGACTCGCCCCTTGCATTGGCGTTTGCGTTACAGCAAAGGATGCACCGGAGATGTTTCTGTTTCGCAATATTCCATCAGGGTCATAAGCTCTCTTGTCGGGCCTCCTCATCTCCCGGTAATTTAAATAGGTGTACCGAAGCAAGCCGGGTTTTAGCATGTTCAACATAAAACAATTCATCTAAATTTACTGCATTGATAGAAATTACAAAAGCATTTTTAGTGCGTTCTGATGTGATTGTGGATTGCTATCAGCTGAAGCCGGTATTGTTCAGTGACAACTGACACACAAAGACACACTAATGCACATCAGAAAATTGTCTGTATAAAAGGATTTTTCCAAATGCTACTTAGTTTTGTCTGTTTCTAAAGGGTGTCCTAAAAAGAACGCAAGATTTAAATTTGGCGCCATTCGAAGTGTCATTGTTTGACATGTGAACAATTGTTATTGTTAGCTAGTAGAAGGTACGAGGTTAGTTAAAATGGAGCGCTACACAATGAACACATTCTCATTGTGAAATTGTTTTACCAAAATGGCAAATTGCGATCAATTTGGGGTCTCACTGTAAAGAGATTAATGGATAAATTTGCCGAAACTGGGTCTGTTAGTGATGTAAAGGCAACAACGCGCCTTCGACCAGGTCGATCGACCGAAAATGTCGCAGCTGTACGTGATGATGTCGCTCAAACTCCATCCACCTCAATTCGACACCGAGCTCAGCAAATTGGTGTCGCCAAATCCACTATGCAGCGAATTTTGACGAAAGATTTGCATCTTCATGCATACAAAGTTCACTCAGGAACTGAAGCCAGCTGAACATGGACAGCGAGGGGAGTTCGTTAATTGGGTATTGGAGAGACAACATGAAAATGCTGATTTTGCCGATAAAATCATCTTCAGTGACGAGGCCCATTTCCATTTGATGGCTTCGTCAATAGGCAGAATTGTTGCATTTGGGGTTAGGAAAATCCTCGAGTGATTCAGGAGAAGCAAATGCATCCTCAACGTGTCACTGTGTGGTGTGGATTTTGGGCTATAGGAATCATTGGACCTTTTTTTTATGAAAATGAGGCAGGTCAAGCGCAAACAGTCAATGGTGTTAGGTATCGTGAAATGATAACCAGTTTTTTCGTGCCTAGAATTGAAGAAATGAATGTGGAGGGCATGTGGTTTCAACAAGACGGCGCCACATGTCATACAGCCAGAGAAACAATTCAATTGCTGCATCAGTCATTTAAATCTTGCGTTCTTGTTGGGACACCCGTTATTTGTTTATTCTCATGTGCAATTTTTTAGCTTTTCCAGAAACTTGGTTGAAGAACTGCTGATGAGTTGGTATAGACACAAAAGAAATAATTTATATTGTATAAACATTATTATAAACGAAATTAAGAAAGGCTGACAATGCACTATCAATATACATAAGTTTATTATCAAGTTGTATTGTAGTTTGATTGTTATATGGTGTGTTGGGTTAATATAGTGTAATTTATTTTTATTTGTGTCCCTCGTATAAGCAGGAATTAATGCCAAGACCATATCCATACAAAAAATGCTTTTGAAATTTCTATCAATGCAGTAAATTTAAAAGAATTCCTTTATGCTGAACTAGCTAAAACCCGCTTGCTTAGCTACATCTATTTAAATTAAAAAAAATTCAATATAAAGCATATTATGTTCATGAACTTATATTGAACATTTTTTATTTTGTTTTTTTTTTGTAATTTTTATATTCATATAAAATTCTGCAATTGATTTTTAGACATACAATACTAATTGAAATGATTTTTTAGGTTCTGATGACAAACAGGATGATTATGAGGAAAAACGTTCAGTTGGTCGCCCGCCATCTGGAGGTGTCAAACTAAACATTGTTAGTACAGGTAGGAGTCAAGGACGCCCGAAAAAGAATTCATCCGAAAAGCGGCTTGCTGAAGGAAACAAACGTGGTGCTGAAACAGAAAATGGTGATGATGAAGTACCCAAACAACGTGGGAGACCTACCACATCAGGCAAAAGAGCCCATTCACCGACTGGAAAACCTCGCGGTCGACCTAAGTTATCGGAAGAGAATAAAGATTCAGAAGATGACGAGGAAGATGCAGAAAAGGTTGAAGAAAATGCCGACGATGGTGAAGATGAAATTAATGAAGTAAATAGTGAAAGTGAGGATGATGAATAATTTGTCATTAAATTTAAGAAAATATTACATACACATTTCGTTTCAAAATAATGTTGAAGAAAATGAAAACAGACACATTTAGCAAGTATGTTACATGTAAAACAACACAAATAAATATATTTACTTCTTTTAATAATATTGATACGATAATTTTGGAGTTGCTTCCGCATAAGAAAGAGAAAGTATTGTTAAACAATATGTTATAAATATGGCGAAATACGAATGGATATTTAATGCTCTCCTCAGGATTGTTTATCATTTGATTTGAAGTGCATAGCATTTTATTTCATAATTATTTTTTATTCGATTATATTTTGATGTTTACTGCATTATATCACAGTTTTTTTTAGCTTTTATATTTGTATATAAAGAATTCTCAAATACTTTTTTAGAGCTTTTTATATAAACACATGATCCCGAACTTTTTAAAAATTTTGTTCGAAGTTGGTTCGAAAGACAAGCGGCATAATATATAGGCAAGATAAACCAAACATCAGACATAAATAAATTTTTAATTTTTATTAATAATTTTTTTTTTTCAAAAGACCCAAAATTTAATTTTTCTTTAATTCGACATCTAGCGAACAGTATAGGGAGAGCCAGTGAATAATTCAGTATTTTTCCTAAACAGTAATAAATCAGCACTTAATATTAATACTTGACATTACAAAACAAGGAAATTAGTATTATATTTTATGTTTAATTACTATTATGTATTCCTTCATTTTAATTAATTACTTTATACATTAAAAACACTCAATGTAGAATAAAATATATGAAAAAATCAAACTCACTTTCCATATGTATTAACCATAAAGCATTTTTCAAAGTGTAGAAATAAAGTATCCAATCCTTGTAACAATTTTTTTCTTTTTTTATATATTACACTTGTGGTTGAAGAGTGTTTTGGATTTAGATAGAAAACACTGCGACAAATTTGAATTTTTTATTTTCGGCGTAAAAATATTAATCTAAGCGGAAAGTAAAGTCAAACTGTATACATATTTAAATGCTATTGATATGCATCAAAATATTGAAGCAGTATGACTTAGTGTAGCAGTGTTATTGTCAATATTAATTTTTTGAGAAATATTGTCGTGTGTCAGAGGCTTCAACATTTATACTAAACAAAGACAAATATTGAAGCTCTGTGTAATTGGACTATTTCTTACAAACAAACGCACAGAAAGTCAAATATTGATGCGTGTATCATCGACTTTACAATTAAAGCGCCTGACAGACGATCAATCTTCAGTTTCAATATTTGTAATTGTGTGCGAAAAATAGTCACACATATACGCGCTGTGTAATAGTGACGAATATCAAAATGGTTTTGATATTCATCACAATATTGAAGCAGTTTGGCGTAGTGTGGCAGTGTTGTTGTCAATATTCATTTTATTTCTGGTAACTTTGAGTGCACATCGTAGTTGTGACGCATTACAAATAGAGTAAAAGATATTTGTAATCTAATTAATTTTTTTTATCTGGGACGATACGAAAGGAATAAATTAATTACTAACACTCAACGCTATGGATGCGTATACATTTTATGCCAGAAGGATTAGTCTAGTGTATTTTGGAAAGTACAAAAATTGTACGGCGTAAAAATTGTTCTAATGTGAATTGGTGAATTGGATAAGGTGATAGCATTTAAAGCTTTAAAAAGCATTCGTGTGCTTGTGCTTTGCGACATAAAATGTCAGAAAAAATTTTCACACGCAATATTTAAACACAAATAATATATATTTTTCAAACAAAACACCGATTGCAATATAATTACGCAAATTAAGTTAGGTATCACTTTTTGTTAACAATAAAACTGTTAAACAAATGTGTTTGTGTAGAATTGTGACATTTTATGTCGCTAACTTAAGCAGAGAAAAACATAATCATTTCACGTAGCGATGCCACCTGGTTTAATTACATTATATTACAAATCGTAGAATCGGCGGACGGGCGAATTAGCTAACAGTGCTAGAACAGTGACGGTCATATAACAGTCATTGCTGACCGAATTATCCGTCATTGAGTAGATAAAGTTTCTCTCATTTTCTTAAGAGCAATATGAGAAAAATTACCGAGACTTCTCTGTACATTTGATTTTGCTTCCTTCTCTAACCTATGAATTTTGTCGTCGATACTATATATATATCCGAACTGCTCACTCTACTGTTGTTTACTAGTCACTGTTGATGGATATATCGCTCACTGCTGACTAGTCAGCGTTGACGGACATATCGGTCACTGTTGACAGATATCCCAGTTGAAATGAAACGCTATTTATTTCAATTCTTTATGTTGATTTTATTTCAATATTCTAACATATATGTACATATGTATATAAAAAATAAATGTAATTTAATATGAAGTAGAAATATCCCTCAGAACCTTGGAGGGGGCTATTATCTGTGAACTAAAACAGTCAAATACACTAGCCTCTATCGATGCTGGCAAGTGTTGCCTGTCATAATTCAATGGTAGCTTTGGCTCAACGTCGACTTATCTCACGTGCCTTGTCTGTGGCCAAGCCAAATACATTACCAGGTAAACTCACTAACTAATTCACCCGTCAGCTAATGGAACGATTTGTAAAGTATTTTTGTGCCGAACGTCAAAGTTTGTTTTCTTTTGAGAAAAAGTTAAGATAAGTTGTTATAAATATTTTAATAATTATAATAATAAGAATGCAAAATTAATTGCTTTTTGTAAACATTTAAATTTATTTACATTACACTAATTTAATAAGTTCGTTTTAGGTGATGTCAAGGTTTATTAATATAAGGTTGTCGCAAGGTGAATTCGTCAGTTCGCTTTCCGTCCAAACGTCAAATTTTTTGTATAGATGTATTTTGTTAAATATAACATAACTTAAAAAGAACGCATTAAATTAGTGTAATATGAGTTAAAATTGAATTAATTATTACAAAAAGTAATATATTTTGCATTCTTATTATTATAATATTATTATTATTAAATTATTTACAACCACTTTCCTTAACTTTCTCACCAAAATAAACAAACCTTGACGTTCGGCACAAAAATACGTTAAAAATTCTTGTATCAGCTGACGGGCGAATTTTTAGTGAGTTTACCTGGTAATGAATTTGCCCTGGTTTGCGACATAAGATGTCAATATTCTATACAAACACATTGGTTTAACATTTTTTGTTATTAACAAAAAGTGAGAAGCATTTTAATTTATGTAATTTTATTGCAATCGGTAATTTGTTTAAAAAATTATATTATTTGTGCTTAAGTATTGCGAGTGAAAATTGTTTCTGAAATTTTATGTCGCAAAGCACAAACACACTAACGCCTGTAAAAGTTTTAATGCTTCCTTAGTAATTTATCATTGTTTAAATGTTTTATAAAATTTTTAAATTAAATTAAACCCTTATGGAAATTACAAAGCTATGCTTTCATATATCCAATATTCTGGCATCACTGAATGTGTTGAAAAGAACAGTTTTTAGTTGCTATTATTCCTTGCATCGTTTTTCGTCTTCTATGTAACAGAAATTGGTAACTCTATCAGTTGTGAAAAAATAGAAACAAGAAACAAGAGCAAAAAAAACAGAATTCAACTCATTCCTTGCGATTTGACGAGAAAATTTGCAGAGCAACGCGGAGTCTTTTGATAATTTGTGGAAAATATTGGAAAAATAACTTTTGTAATAAAATTTTTTAGTGAAAAATTTAACCGATGTTACTGAGAAATATTGGCAAACAAAAGTGAAACATAAAAATATTTCCTCGTGTCTAAAGAGTTAGTTAAAAATCTCCCAAGCCTAATATTGTGTAAATTTTCTTGTAAGAATTGTTCTCTTATTAGCATCCAGTATAAAAAGGTGTGTGAAAAGAAAAAATTGTTCAACAATGTGATTATATTAAAAATGTACTATTGAAGCTTTAATTTAAAAGTAAACATTCTTAAAAAAAATTGTTAATTTTTTATACATATATTTTTATAACTAACTTGCGTCAGTTGGTAAAGGCCGCATATTTTTTTTGTTATTTACTTAAATTGCCGCAAAAAGAACTCATAAAAAGAGCAATGTAGAAGAAAATCCATGAAATAAATTATAGTTTACATTACAAACACATGTGAGTAACTACAGCAGATAACGAATGCCGCAAACAAAAATATTAACAACATAAATTAAAGCTTTTAATATGTTCTTCAATTAAAGAAAAACTATATTACATATTTTTAAACTGATTTTATGGAAATTGTTAGAGTTAATTTCTTTTTTAATTGGGATACTTTGAATGCATTTGGTTATGCAGTTATTTAATTGTCTCTACTACAACAGCTTCTATGTTGTTCTCTTTCTAATTTACATTATGAGAGGCATGGGGAAAATGTGAATATTATGAAATTTCCTTTTCGCTTTTTTTAAGTTTATATTAAATAAATAGAGTTGCATTTGCTTCTAATTCACTTGCAAATAAATAGGTATCCTGTCCTCAGTGATTAAGGATTTATTCACATACATATCTATT
Organism: Dexiosoma caninum; assembly: GCA_963924685.1. Taxonomy (NCBI): domain Eukaryota; kingdom Metazoa; phylum Arthropoda; class Insecta; order Diptera; family Tachinidae; genus Dexiosoma; species Dexiosoma caninum. The sequence goes on along the minus strand of OZ004725.1, from coordinate 22,480,338 downwards.
AAACTATTGACGCAGACAGTAGCGGATTTAGCACTGCTCCCTTCCTAGGCAGTATTTGATGTCGTCCTTTTTGATTGTATATAAGTGATTATAAAAAAACTTATATGTAATCTTTAGTTCTTATGAATATATGTATATAGGGTGCGCCGGTGAGTAGGGTGTTCTAGGTTCGGTTCCCAGCAGAGACTGGTCTCTATCACTACACCATGTGAAAGTTTTCTCACAACAGGTATCACAATGGAACCGAAGTGGGCTGGGGCCTTTCTTTACCTATACATCCAGCTACCTGTCCACCTTCATACATATATAATTTTAAATATTTATTCATTCATAAAATTAATCAAGCCTTATAAAGCCAGATTTGATTAATCCTTACTAATATTATAAATGTGAAAGTGAGTTTGTTTGTTACGCTTTAACTGCTAAACAGCAGAGCCGATTTTGATGAAATTTAGAACGTAGGTAGATTTGAGTCCAGAAGAACGCAGACGCTATATAGTTTTTCAAAAATACACAGCGAGCGGAAGTAGGCGGCAATATCAGCGGCCCCGAAACTAACTAACTGATATTAATATAATTTAAAACAGTAAGGCCTGCACCTAGAAGAACACATAGCCTATATATTTTTTCAAAACCAAAATCACAAAGTGCGGTAGGAGAAAAATTCCGCGTCTCCGAAACTAACCCAATGAAATTACATTTAAAACATAGATAGGTCTAAGTATAGAAAGACACATAAGCTATATACAGCACATGCTCGGTTTTCCCCACTACCTATTACCCCGACGGCACTGTTTTCGCGACAGGTTCTGTAACCGCGATATTTGTAATAAAGAGGCTCTATTTACGCGACTTTTATTTTTTCTTGCCCCAACATAAGAAGTAATAACGAAAAATCCCATTAGTTTTTTTTTCGTGCATGAATCTTTAAAGTTTTGGTTTGTAATTTAATTTATTCTCCTAGTTTATTCGTAGATACATGGGAGGATACATATGATAGTGGTCATGAAAATAAAATTAAAGTCGATGATGCTATTAGGTCGATTAACATAGATTTGATGCACACTTATTAAGTTTACCTGATCAGTTTTTGTTAAATTTTCTTTTGAACCTGCATTTACGTTCGTACACTAAAACATTTTTCCGTCAAGTTTCCCTTGTTTTACAATACTACGGTCAAGTACCATCAAGTCTGTACACCTTTCCATGCTCTTTTCCCCGCTCTTCCAAATACTCAGGACTTCACGAGTCAAACTTGATGTGGTGAATCATGAGTTACATACAAACGTACGAGGTCTGTTCAATAGAAAAGGTGAATTTTGAATTTTTTTGAAGTATTTATTTATTCATCAATATCCATTTCGTCCCCATCAGATATATTGCACTTATGCTAGCGCTTCTTCCAATCCTCGAAGCACATCGGTATGGTCATCAGCTCGTTCTTCGATTTTGACTTTATCTCATCAATTGTGGCAAAACGCTTTCCTTTCATTAACGTATGTACACACGATTGTCATTTACTATAATAGGTTTGTACGTTTACTTTCTGGGAAAGTTTGGTAAAATGAGAGTAAGCTTTAATTACTCTCAATAAGAGAGCAAAATGTACAAAAGTAAGAAAACGAAAAAAACCATAAAATTTACCAGAAAAAAAGAAATGTCAATTTTTTACAGCTCTGTTTATATCGGAGATGATATTTCAAAATTTTAAAATTTTACTTTTTTGTCCCCAAATGTACTAAAAACATAAAAGTGTGTTAAGTTTTACTATTAGTAACAGCAAGATAAATTAAAATGAGTTCTTGAATATTGAGAATTTGTTTCGAAATCAATCAAATTAAAGTAATACTGAAGGAGTTCCTATTACTCGAGAGACCACATCGTTGCGAGACCACCAACGTGTTGTTGAATAGTTAAAAATTAATGCAGTTCATTACAAAAGTATTCTTGAATTTTCGCAAATTCATCCATTTTACAGAAATGATAATTTTACTCGTTTATAAACTTATAATTCGGACTATAGTTTTTGAAGCTCCGTACGACTGAGTTTAGATGAGAAAACATTTAGTTTGGTAGCATGTTACGGGTGTGGAAGAGAGCATCGTTTTTGTGTTCGGTACTCGGCGACACGTTTTAACAACGACATATGTTGTCTTTGCTGATGGATGGAATTAATTTTTATACGAATCCCTGATTAGTTTGTTTTAATATTTTTATATTTTAAATAATTGTGGGCAATTAGATTAAGAAAAAATTCACAGATGATGGCCCACTCCAAGGTTCTGATGCATATTTCTATTTTATATTATATTACATTTCTTCTTTATATGCATATGTATGTACATATATATTAGAATATTGAAATAAAATCAATATAAAGAATTGAAATAAATAGTGTTTCACTTTAATCGTGATATCCGTTAACAGTGACCGATATATCCGTTAACGCTGACTAGTCAGCAGTGGTCGATATATTCGTCCATGCTGACCGGTCAGCAGAGACCGATTTATCCATCAACGCTGACTATCACATGCACACAGAAGTTTCGGTCATTTTTCTCATATTGCCATTAAGAAAATTATAGAAACTTTGTTCTACGCAATAACCTATAATTCTGTCAACAATGACGGTCAAATGACCGTCACTGTTATTGTAGGGAAGCTAATCTTATTAGCTACTTCGCTGGTCAGTTCATTCAACAGGCCAAACGACAAAGTTTGTGAAAAAGTTGTGAAAAGTGGTTGTGAATAATTTAATAATTAAATATTATATTAAGAAAAGTCGAAAATATATTTTTGCTATAATTAATTTAAATTACTGAACAACGTATAATCATATGAATATACCTTGGTGCTTAATATTTAGTGGAATAAATAATAATAATTAATATGATTGATGACAGTTTACCGAAAAAAAACTATTTGTGAAAGAAATTATTTAAAAAAACAAGTATTGAAAGAATTTATTTAATTATATTTATTTTTCAGCGATGGTCTTTTTTATGAAAAGTTTTTAACAATTATTTATTTTTCTATATTTCGCTACCAAATAACAGGTATCATCGTTAGGAAATAATAATTTGTATTAACAAAAATATTTATTTAAAAAAATGGTATTTTTTATGAAGAGTTTTTAACAATTTATGGTATAAATAACAAAAATGTTTGTAATTAATTATTGTTAAGAAAAATTTTTAACACACAACTTTTTTAATGTCTGTCAGCTGTTTGGAACATTTGTAATTTTGCTTTGTTATTTTCAATGTTTATTATAAACAAACTGATTGCTTGCTTGTTCTTCATGCCCAAACTATCCCGAAGAAAAAGTACGGGCACTCTCGTGCGAGAAGAACAAGAGCATTACTCTCTCAAAACCTCTCTCATTTACTAAATTTTTTGCGTAAGAAAACGCTTGTGGGTAAGGTAGGGCGCCCGCGGGCGCCCAATTTTGAGTAAACGAACAGACCTAATATTGACAGAAAAATTGTGACAAAATGTGCAACAACCGTGTGAACACACAATTTTTGTGTGGCGACATCGTCACAAAATGTATGGTCTTGTATGCCAATAATATTTACATTTTACAGTCATTTGTTATTGTCGCATGTGCTTCATTTAGTGCAACGTACAATAACACCATTGGCACATAAATATTTCTGTTGGCAATGCTGCCCATAAATATTTAGATACAATGTTAAAAGTCGGATCTGGCAACGTTTGCCATACAATAATCTGACAACCGTGTGAACAGACAATTATTAATGGCAGAAAAATGTATAGTCGCAGAACAGTGTGCCAATGAAATTGTATGGTTTTCTTTCAATAGTGTGAATTACCAGATGGGAACAATTTTTCATTGTTAGTGCATTACCACCATATTGCCTTATCCTACAATATTGTACAATCTGACAATCGTGTGAACATAGCTTTACTCTCAGTTTTGATAGCCAAATCTGGTAAATAAGGTGGTTGAGGCATGATTAGGATGTTGTTTTTGGCCAAAAAATCACGAACAAGCATTGATGTGTGAGGTGGTGCATTATTCTGATGCAGAATCCATGATTTTTTTCCACAATTCTGATCGTTTGAGCCGTATTGCTTTACACAAACGTTTTAAAATTTAATGGAAGTATTCCTTATTAACCGTACGTCATGTTGGCAAGAACTCATGATGCACAACGCCATTGTAATCGAAGAAAACAAAATTCACCTTTTCTTTTGAAGCAACCTCGTACATATGTATAAAATGGGCTTTAGAAAATTAAATGTCCACAACTGCAATATATCAACTGCGAGATTCAGCCGTTATTTTAAAAATTAATTTGCCAAAAAAGAAACTTAAAATGTAACATTTTTTTAACACTAACCAAAATGTAAATTTTTCATAAATATATGAATACAAAATTTTTCTTAGAAACAATTACATAACATATTTTGTTGCGGTGGCTTTGGGTCAAAGTAAGATGACTTTCATTGGTCTATAAAACATTTTTTTTTGGGATAGTTTAGTTAGTATGGGTTGCTTGGAAGTCAGTGTTATGTGGTTTTGTTATTTTTTTTTTGTAATTGGGTGATAATTTGATTGCTTGTTTGTTCGTCTGGAAATTTAATGGTGGCTCACCTTGACTGTGCGGATGGTCTACCGCAGTGGTGCCACGCGACCAAGATGGTGGCTGAGTAGGACCGCATATTGTAATGCTCATGTCTAGTCTGAAAATAGAGGGGGGTTGATTTATATACCGGAGTATAAGATGGCTGGAACAATACCTTAACAGGCTGTTTGATGCGACAATGAGACCCAGGTAGATCCAAGTAAGCTGATTCCCGTTGGGACTTGGCGGCGTGCTAACCTAACCTTACCAACCAGGATGCGTGATAGATTGATGACGGTAGTGCGCGTATGAATTTGAGCAGAATGTTGGAGGATGATCGATTGTCTTTAGCGATTTTGAATGTGTGTAAAATTGCCCCTGTAAATTTTTTATTATGTGGAAGGTATGATCAACTGTGGGACAGGGTGAAGGATAAATATTTATTTACAACGTATGAGATTATTTGAAAATTTTTATCGTCAAACATGTTCGTTATATAAATGTTCCTAAAGGGTGCTTTAGACCATAAGATTTGTCGTACGTAAAATGAGCGAGAAAATAAAATGAAATTGCATCCGTATTTCAAAAAAAGAGAGTAAAAATCGAATGGTTGTTTTCTGCCTTTTACACCATTGGTATGGATAAAATCAAGTAAGATGAAAACATTCTCATTTAATTTAACTACATCTGTTTGCTTGTTTTCCCAGGGATGGAGTTCTTGTGCAAATAAATTTTTTTTTAATAACCTTGAAAAATATTTTTATAACTTTGGAATATGTTATTTTCGTGGTCAAAATTTTTAGTGTACTTTTAGAAAATATACGTACATTTTTATAAAATTGTGCTGTCGTGGTCTAAAATGTACATTTCGATTTTATAATTGGTATAAATTTATGAAACCAGTTTTCCATCCCTGGCTTTCTCACATTTGTTTACATAAAAATGCATCCCTGATCTAATGGTGTGTGTTGGTTTTTGAAAAATTTTAAAAAATCAAGAGAGCCATACGACTGTCAAATTTTCATCCGTATTTTCTCTCAAAATCTTATAGTTTCATTACATATTACGTTTAGACGATCCGACTTGTGCTCTTCTACACAAAAATTTGACATGTCGTACGACAGATCTTATGGTCTAAAGCACCCTTAATTCTGTTTCCAGTCATTTTTAAAAAAGACTTGGGGAAATAAAATGAAACAGTTTACAATTGAACAACTAGTCAAAATTGCTGAACTATATTTAAAAGAAAGTTATGATTTTATTCCTCATTTAATTATGAGCGACGAAGCCCATTTCCAATTGAATGGGTTTGTTAACAGATAAAAAGGGGCTACGAAAAATCCAAGAGAAGTTCAATAGCGAGAATTACACCTACTTAAGTGTACCGTTTGATGCGGCGTTTCGTCGGAAAGGCTAACTGGCCCATATTTTTCTGAAAATGAACAATGTTTCGCCGTTTCCATCACTGGTGTTAGACATCGGATAATGTTGGAAAATTGTTTGAGGACAGCAGTGGAAAACCATCCGCAAGTATGGTTGCAATGACGAGCAATGACAGGAGGCGAGGTTTCACCATCTTACAACTCTGTGTTTGTACGTTCTTTGTTTTATAGCAGTGTTGTATCACCTCTGAAGGAATTTGCTATTGAGTTTACCTGGTAATGAATTTGCCTTGATTGCGACTAAAAAAATTACTTGAAAAAATCTAATGTTTGACAAAACACAAATCAAAAGCAATTTTATGGTAAATAATTGTGTATATTTAATTTCAAAGATTTATTTGCAAAATTAAAGAATTAATAAAATACAAATTATCTTTATTTACTAATATATTTGAAACTAATATGAAAAACGGTACCTTGGTACTAATTTGATCGCCGTTCGTCGGCATATAACATATAAATAAATCTATCGCAGAATTCGTCACGCAAGTTATATAAGTGAAACAAGTTTGACTTATGTTACTTATTTATTAAAATGAATTTTAAGACTACCTTTTATTTTCTAAACTACTCGCTAATATTAGAGACAATAGACGCATCTGGTTTGAGTATTCCTGTCTTATCTATTTCCATTGTCCGGACATATGTATGTGTCTAGACATAAGCCTGTATCTTATTTACTTAGGCTATTAGATCTGGCCAGCAGTTCCAGCACAATGCATCGCATGTGTAGGGGTCATCCCTGAGTGCTGGTTCAAGATAAAAAAAACAAACAAAAAAATAAGTGCATCTTATTTACTTATGTCTAACAACTTATTTATGTTGAAATCTTTATTAAGAAGAACTTATAAACTAATATGTATAAACACAAATCCGAAATAAACAAACAACTAAATGTAGATTGTAAATATGTTCATGTTTCAACAACGAGGATAGAGGTTAATCTTGGATGTAACTCCTCCCCACTTAAATGGTGGACCTCCTAAGTCAATTTTTTGCTTATTCGCATTTTATATGTAAAACTTAAGGAAAAACAAATTTATTTATATTTGCAATTGTATACATTAGAGCGTACCACCTCTCAGAAAAAAAAGTACTCCGTACACCGCCTAATATAACGTATTTTTGGACAGGAATTAAAATAAATTTTTTTTTCTTTTAGACGAAGGTAGGGGCCGCCTTTTTAAACTTTACTTTATATGTTTGGCATTTGCAGTCGAATCTTAAAGAATGATATAAAAATGTTTTTGTCTCTAGAAGCCGAATATTCTGCATTAATGGCCATTGTCTTCCAGTACCCTCTTCTAGTATTTATGCACCAGATCTCTGTTTGTACCACCTTAATGTACCGTCCTAATGCCAGAAAATTAAAGTTCGCAAAAAAACAATAGATGTTTGCTAAGGAAGTAATTCGATAATTCTTGGAGAACAGTCGATATTTGTAGTCTGATCTACAACTAACTATGATGTAACAAAATCGTGTACATTTGTATAAACGAATATCTGCAAGAACCAATATATATAATAGAATATCAGATCATGAAGCAATAGCTATATTTATTGAGTGTTAAAACAATGCGTCACAAATGAATGGGAAACAAATAGAGGTTTTTAAATATAATAAAAACCGCTTTAAAAATTAACTAAGTGCAATACTAAAATATAATCGAATGTTGAATGTTAATGAACAGGTTGAAAACTTTAATAAATGTATGGAAAGTATCGTAGCAAACTAAGCAATAAAGTTACTGATAGCTAAAATGAACTTTAGGTAAAATGAATAATAAAGTGACCTTTAAATTGTTTTCATTATTACAACTGTTCGATAAAATAAAATTAATATTTTTAAAAATATGGCAGTACCAGAGTAAATACCGACTACTTTTGACAAACAAAAAAAGCTACTGGCATCGAAAAGGTTTTATTTTATTCTTTATTTAAAAATTAATTGGTATACATTTATACTTTCCATGTTGCCATATTTAAAGTGCATAAAATATGGCAGCTTCAAATGCTTTAGTCCACTTTAAAAGTTACAGGTAGGATGAACTTTCCGTTAGCTTATCGGTCACATTAGGTTAAACTCAACTTGTAATAACGAAAAACTAATTATTTGTCCGATAGCATCCCAACTTTAACTATCGGCAAGTTATAATAATGGGCCTAAGAGAATCAATTGAGAATGCACAATACAAGAATTTGATACCTGTGATAAACTATCGATTTAAGTTTTGCGCAATAAATATTCTAGAGTTAAAAAACATATGTATTAAAGAGTATGAACAACAAACCAGACTATAAAAGAATTAGCAAAAGCAATTTTGCAATATTTTACTGAACATTATTAATCAATCAATGGATTCAGGAAGTTTTCCTGAAATTTGGAAAGAATCAATGATAACACCAGTTCCGAAAGTAAAGAATACAAGCAAATGTGAAGTATTTCGTCCAATAAATGTTCTACAACTATGTGAAAAGTTAATTGAGAAAATTGTCAAAAACCAATTGGAAAGTTATATAGAAAATAACTGCCTATTATCCGGAAATCAGTCAGGATTCAGAAAGAAACATTCGTGTGAAACAACGTTGAACTATTTAATAAACAGATGGAAATGTGTAAAGAAAAATAATAAAATATTGGCTACTTTTCTCGATTTTAAGCGGGCATTCGGGACAATAGACAGAAGTATATTAATACAAAAGCTTTACAAATACGGTATCCAAGATATTGAGTTAAATTGGTTTAAATCATACTTAGACAATCGTAAACAGAGAACAAAAGTTAACAATACGGAATCGTCAGCGATTGGAAATGAATACGGTGTTCACAAGGCTCAATATTGGGAACTCTCCTATTTATTATTTATATAAATGATATTGAAAAGTCAATGGAGAATTGTGAAATAATTATGTATGCCGACGACACGCTAATTTTTACGGAGGCAAAGACAGAAGATATGTGCTATGAAAATTTAACAAGGGATATGTGCAATATAAACAAATGGTTAAGTATGAATAAACTAAAACTGAATGAAAATAAAATATAACTGATGGAAATTAATATGAACACGAATAGGACATTTCAAATAAACAGCATAACAATTGAAAAGGTTAACAGCATTTAATATTTAGGTTTTATAATAGACAAAAACTTAAAGTTCCACGGGCATATTGAGTATATTTGTAGAAAGATCGGGGAAAAAATTGGATTTTTTAAGCTGTGGAGAAATAAAGTATCAACAATAATGTCGATAAATATATACAACACAATTATTAAACCACATTTTGAACTCATGTCAACAATCCTCTATTCCAGCTGCAATGATCAACAAATTAAAAGACTACAAAAACTTCAAAATAAAGCTATGCGTGCGATATTAAAATGTAATCGGTTAACATCAATAAATCATATGTCCAGCGCATTAAAATGGTTAAATGTTAAACAGAAACTACAACTTAACAAAATAAATTTTATCCAGAAACTGAAAATTGGAGAGGTACCTAAGTTTTTGACTGACCAAACAACGTACGTAAGAGAAGCTCAGCCATATAACCTCAGAAATTCAAATGATTTGAGACTCCAACAGACTCAGAATACTATGATGATGAGATTTTACAACATGATGCCGAATGATATTAAAATTGAACAGAATATTATTGTATTTCGAAAAAGTGTTGTAAATTTCGTAAGAAATAATTTAGTTTAGAACACTTGAGAATTTTTCTATCAATTTAATTAATATGTAAAATTTTAAAGTATTGAAATACTACTCAATAAACTAATAATAATAAAAAAAAAGCTTCTTACTTCTCTATCCCGTTTGCTTCCAAACCAATATAAATGCTATTTACAATCACGGCAAACATTCATATCAATGGCTTGATTCTAAAGTGGTCTCTAATGATCACTCTAAAATCAATTGACTAACACTGGCAATTCAACGAAGTCGCCAGGTTTTTCAATACATATCTTGGATTCGTCTATTGCCGAAAGATGCTTAAGAGCACATACTTTCGATCATCGAAAATAACGCGCACTTTTCCCATTTAGAAAATATTTTGTTATCAATGATAATAGACCATGATCTCTGCTAGTACGTTCAAATGGCTTTACTAAGATTTTATCCGCCCACAATGAACCAACAGGATACATTCCTCAAATGGCCGTTCCACATGTCGGTAATTTCATAAACTTCGCGACTGACTCTTACATTGATATGATACTTTCCACCACATTCGAATTGACAGAGCCTCCATGCTTGCATTTCTATACACAAGACCACCTGGAAGCTTTGCAGTGTTCAAGTGAAATATTCAAATTATATATATTATATATATAGTAGGAAAACAACTTCATTTGATACTTTATTTTGTTAAACGTAATTACTTTTCACAGCTTACCCATGCCATTCACAAAACACCGAGAGTTTTGTTTATATAGTATATGAATTTTTTAAGGCGGTAACCGATGACCAATGCATGGACCATATTTTTTTAAGCTAGAGAGCCGCCAAAAATACAGCCGACTTGAATCACGTCGAAATGTGATTGATTAAAATTTCCAACATATTGTTACGTTCAGTAACAATTGAGTTTGATAAGCTTTTTTTATTTGTCCTTTTTACTTAATAATTTCTTCACAATGCTACTTTAATTGAATAATGTACACAATCTATAGTTTACTTTCATGCACTTAATTTGAACGTTCGTTCAAGAGTGTTTTTTACAACTTCATAACGGTTGCTCACAATCAGCCTCATTTATACTCCAGACATTTGCTGCTAGAACCTGTTAGAACATCCTATTTTTATCTAGCACCTTTAACATTCGTGTAGAGTATTCCAGAGTTCCGTTAATTCGAATTTACATCTGGATTTGTGCGATAATTATCTTCATCTTTATATTTTGCTTATGTTATCTAACTATGGTTGGATTAGTGTCAATGTGTGTTTGTCAGTCTATGGAATTTTTTTTATTTTGGACCAGCATTCACTAGATAACGCCTACAAATGCTGTGCATTGTGCTGGAACCCGAGGAAAGGGATAGTAGCAGAAATGAAAGGAGGTGAAGCGCTTCACATTTTACAACACTGCTTTGCACGTTATTTGTTTTAGAGCACTATTGTAGCGTCTCTGATGTCAAGGAAGCGTGCAATGACTATTAATAAGTCGCAAAGTCAAACGCTAAAGTTACAGGAATATACTATTTCGAAACTCCATATAATTAGTTGTTATACGTCGCTTGCACAGAAATATCGATTGTTAAAACTGTGGAGAAAACAATAAATCGTACAATAGGAATATTCTAACTCAAAAAATTTATGTATTTAAGCAGTAATTAATAAAATGTTTGGCTGGGTAATTTTATTTCATTTAAAAATAAAAATTAAAAAAGAAATTCCTTCGAGCCGGATTTGAACCAGCGACCTATGGATTTCTACGATTGCTTTTACCACTACAGTCCACCGCTCTACCAACTGAGCTATCGAAGGTCTACTGATTGTGAAACCAAATGCTATGATAAAGAAAGCTATAGACATGTAGTGGAATAAAAAATTCTTTAATAAATTTTATTTCTTTATATAAGTATTTACCAACAAAGAGAGAATAGAAATATGTATCTACATGAATTTGTAATAATGCACAATGAATAAAAGAGCTATAAAACATCCAGGTGGAAAATCAAATAAATAATCCCTCCTCAGTTTACTCTCTTCTAACTGAAATGTGCTCATAATTATATCCCGTGTTCTTTGTTTTCATTTTTATTCTTTTGTTTTTATCTATACTACTCCGGTCATTGCTGTGGCGAATGGTTGCCAGATTTGACGATTTTGTCATTTTATTGACGCCGATTTCTGCCTTAAATTTAACGATTTTTAAACAATTGCAAATTCACAACATTTGTTAGTATTTTTAATTGCCCATTCAGCGTGAAATGAAAGGTATTTTCTTTTCTGAAAAATTAATGCAGTGTCATAAGGGCTTTATGAATCGATAGCAAAAGATATTCCATTAATTTTTTTTAATTAGAGAAGTAAGCAATTTTCTTGATGTTTACTCATCGGCGACATTTTTAAACTAAAGTGGCAGTCACAAGAGCTTTTATTGCTTACTAAAGAAATTGTATTAACCAGTAAAATTTTACTGCAGTAAATTTTTTGCAAAAAATTTCACTGCTTACTGAAAAAGAATGCAGTAACCAATATACAGGGTGGCACAAAATAAGCTATATGGTTGGAATTCTTTATAACTTTTATAATTATTATTTTTTCTTTGTTTTTTTTTCAACATTTTGTGAAGAAGACTTGGGGAATTAATTATGAAGCATTCGAAATGAAATCATGGCCATTACACCTGAAATTTTGCGAAAAGTTATGGAAAATATGCTAAAAAGAGCACGTATGGGAGAAGCAGAAAATGGACATAACTTACAGGATATCATTTTTCGAAGCTAATTGCAAAAAATTCCCCAATGATATACTGTATTTAAAAAAAAAATTATAATCGCATAAATAAGAAAGTTATAAACCATTTAAACCATATATCTCCTTTTGTGCCACCCTGTAGTTTTACTGCTTACTGAAAAAAATTCAGTATTCAATAAATTTTTCTGAAAATTTTTACTAATGACATTTATTTAGCTCTAACAGTGAAATAGATAAATAAGTGTACTGAATTTCAATATTATACAGTAAAAATATATTTCGGGAGTGAAACAACCAGTATGATTTTGTTTTTATTTGCTGAAAATTTTAATAAATGATGAACAATTTTTATTAGCATCAAAATTTCTTTACATTACCAGTGAATTTTGAACCATTTTGGATGTAATATATATTTTTTGCATTTTTTTTTTTTGGTAATCATTAAAAATTTATTTAAAGTAATTTTTACTGCAGTTAAATTAAATGCAGTAAAATTTTATTCGTTACTGCAATGTTTTTCAGTAAACACACTATATTTTATTGGTTACTGCTACAGCTAATTTATTACAAATATAATAAGGTATAGCCATGTAGACGAAACAGAAAGTAATGGAAAAACAAATTTTTCTATATTGTTATTTTCAATGTAAAATCACGGGTCACATTTATTTTTTGTGTTCTACAATAAGACAGTTAATTAGGCTGACGTAAAAATGTAGATTTGAAATTGACGGGAATCTTGTTGGCTTTTTTTAATTCTTGTGTACGTAGACATATTGAAAATTTTAAAAAGTACACACGATAACGAAAATATTACAAATTTATTAACAATGCTCAAATATTTACAAGGAAACGGTAAGTTTTTTTGTAGTATATTAATAATTCTACAAGATGTGTAAAATTAAAAGATTTTTTAATCGATAGAAGAGCTAATGAAGAAAATTCTGATTAGGAAAATTGCATAAAAAGTATTACAACAAAAGATTTATAGTTATCATCTCGAAAATCTGACGAATTATGGCACCCTAAAATCAAAAACACATCGTGATGCCGCAGAATCTATCACTATTGGGCACTATTTATTATCGAAAAAAAATTTGGTTTTCACTATTAGGCACCAAATATCTTTTACAGATTTCAATGTAACAAATTATGTAAAAAAAATGTAGTTTTACCACATTCTTCGGCAAATGTTGAAAAAGTATTCAGTCAAGTAAAGTTTTAACCCACACCAAAGTTAGAAATTGACTGGAAACATCTTCTCTGGAAGCAATTTTCAATGCTAAAGATAATTTAAAAGTAAAAATTTCAATTATTTTGAGCGCAAAGTAGTACCTGCACTATTAAAGTCTTTCAATTGCAATATATAGTATATGCGTATTTTTTTAAGTGCTTAGATATGTACATTACAAATGTATTAAAAATTGTTCTTAAATGTTTTACGTTAAATATTTTGTATATGTATTTTAATTAAAACATGTAGGTTGTGTAGCATCGGCGAAGTAAAATAATTACTAAAAATAGCTACTAAAAACGAAGCTTCGAAATTTAATACGTCTCCTTGACAACAATTTCTTTTTGTTACTTAGAATACATATTACCTAAAACTTTAGTTTTTATTTTTGACGATTTTTCGCTTGAAATTTGACGACTTCATTCCTATTTGATCTGGCAACTATGCTGGGACCTATTATACAGCCTACACAATTAAGAAACCATACATCCATGCATATAAAAACATGAAATAAAGCAAGCTTTAAGTGTTGCCATCTCGGTTTTCTTTGAATTTCTAGGTTGGAAAAATTGTTATAAGTTGCGTATTTTTAGTCGCTTGTTTTTATTTGAAAGTTGATATAGTCATTAAATCTGACGGTCTTACGATCACTTTGTTTCAGAAATTCGTGAACTTATATCTCTCAGGAATTTGGTTTGTAATGAGTTCATTGTTTCGTTGTTAATTCTACATGCAGAAAATAAAATTGATAAAATACTTGAACAGAAAACTATGAAACCACATTACATGTGAATATGTAACTTCAGTGCTATTTACCTACATAATACATACGAACGAATATTACGTTCGTATAATTGCATTAAACATTAAATTTCGCACTGAAAATTTATACATGCCTTATAAAAGCTTTACTGCTGTATTCATAACATTTATTACAGGTTTAATAGACAAATTTCCATACAAAGTTCAATCAATATACGCTCTATAAGTCCTATTAATTTTTATGAATACGGCAGTTAAGCTTAAGTCATATTAGTCAAAAATTTGTGAGAAATATAAAAATTGTAAAACTAGAGTTTCATAATGTGGACACTAATGCAATTTCAAAGAATTTTTAAAAATTTCAGCAACAAAAACTGCAAGTCTGGACAGGGACATACATTGAAGTCGTAAACGGCAAAAAGCAAAGTTTACAGGAAGTTTTTTCTTTTATTCTGAACATACATAAGCTGTAAATCAAGGTTTATTAATACAAAGCAAGACAAAATCGTCAAACCGCGATTCTCGTCAAACGTAATATTTTCTGTAAATATGTTTTGTTAAATATAACATAACCTAAAAATAACGTGTTAAATTAGTGTAATATAAGTTGAATTTAAATTCATTATTGCAAAAAGCAAATTATTATATTTATTTAATTATATACAACACTTTTCAAAAGTAAACAAATTATGACGTTTGGCTTAAAATACTTTAAAAATAGTTGAATCAGCTGGCGGGCGAAATAGCTAATGAGTTTACTTGGTAATGAATTTGCCTTTTTGTATATATGAATTTTTTTCGCTGTAAAATTGGAACAGCGCATTTCACAGTTTTGATATTTTGTGAGATTAGGGTGAGGCCAAGGTTTATTAATACAAGGTTGTCGCAAAGCGAATTCATCAATTCGCTTTTTGTCCAAACGACAAATTTTTTGTATACATGTGTTTTTTAAATATAACATAACTTAAAAAGAACGTGTTAAATTAGTGTAATATGAGTTAAAATTATATTAATTATTACAAAAAGTAATATATTTTGCATTCTCATTATTATAGTATTATATTATTATAATTATTAAATTATGTGCAACCAGTTTACTCAACTTTGACACAAAAATAAACAAACTTTGACGTTCGGCTCAAAGAATACGTTACAAATTCTTGTATCAGCTGACGGGCGAATTTGCTAATCAGTTTACCTGGTAATGAATTTGCATTGGCTGAGGCGATTAGTCGAGAACTATCGATTTTTATAAAAAAAAAACAAAGTCTGTGTTCACACGATTCATGTTTTAATTACATGATGGCTACTTTACAGGCAAGAGTAGCAAGGGAAAGGGTACTCATGTTCGTACTGTCAGTACGTTTTGCTTTCTCAATCTTAATTTGAAGATACACACAAAGTATATGTACATGTCGTCAACAAGACATGCATTGTGTGAACACCAATGAGAGTTCAAAGAAGAAAAAATAAGAATCTTGTCAATGAGACATGAATCGTGTGAACACGAGTTGTTGTTCACTCCATGTATTTTTTTAAAAACTGACAGAACTGACTGCCATGTGTAAACAATCAGAAATTGCTTCAAGAAAAATTGCAGAACATAAAACCTAATGCTCAACGTTTTTGTTGAGGTTGCTGTGTTATTCTACCATGCATGTACGTTTTTCATTTGGTTGGACCTGAGAACTTTATATTTACGTACGTACTGTCACGCAGCTGCAATGTCAGATGTAAAATACATACCATATGAAACCTTGCAACGTTTCTGGGAAAATTTCGTATCTAAAAAATTTCATTCACTAGAACTTAATTTTATTTATTGATTTCAATACCCCCTGCGGAAGAGGCAATAATTTTTTACATGCTATAGAAATTATGCACAGTTTTATAGAAATAGCCAGTAAATTCAATAATTGCATTTTAGTCAATAACAGAAAGTTGGCACTACTGCTTTATAAATAATTAGGGGGTGATATCGGGAGAGACATATTGCAAGAGAATGACATACAAAATAATTTATAAGGGCAGAGCATAAATAAAGAAAAGAAAGAAATCAAAAGTTAGAAAAAACATATGTACTCACACATGGAAACCGCAATTACCGATGTTAGGTAGGCAACGGCGGCGCAACTGAAAAGCAGAACAGAAGCATTTTGTGTGTGTTCTCGCGACGAAGAAATTTTTCTTCAACCGATAAAATATAAAAATCGTTGTGTAAATAATTGTATAAAAATCTAAATCGTTAAGAAATTATTAAAATTAAACTCATTAAATTGTGGCAATAGTTGAAAACAAAATCAATCTTATAAAAAATATAAAGTTTCGGTATTTTGTGGGTACTTTTCTAAAATCTTAGCTATTACCACCACCCCAAGACATACTTTGCTTGAAAAAACCAATACCATAATAGATTTGTCATGAACAATTTTAATTTAATTATTTTCGTGTAGTGTGTAAAAAGTGTTTTCTAAATTTAATTTGTATTATTTATTTTTCCTGAAAGTTCTTACTAAAATCTTCGGTTTTGTATTTATGTATTTAAAAGTAACTTTTTTTCGAAATATAAAAGAATTAAGTATCGATGTGTTAAAAGAATTTTTTATACTGTTTTCCGATACAATTGTATAAATTTTATGTGCTTTGTATTCCGAGTGGATAGTTGCATACATCCATGTATAAATATCAAATAATTTTGTCATTGTGCATCGCCGTATCTAAAAAAAGCAAAAAACGGTAAAAATCAATTTATATTAAATTGTTAATTTTTGTTCCAACATCTTTCTATATTAATTTATTTCTGCTTTATCGTACTATCGAATAAATTATACTGTATAACTTATGTAAAAAATTACTTCCATGTCAAAAGACTAAAAAAAAACTTTTATAGGTATTTTTTATACTATTAACAATTTATGTTTGTCCTTTTTTGTGATTATTCAGTTGTGCTCTGTATCTTTGCTGCTGTTTATAGAATTCCTGTCATTTACCGCCTATTCTCTTTTAACATCATTTTTACTTTGTTCGCTAGTTATTTTTTTTGTTTTTATTCCTTTTTAAAATTTCTCCTCGTTTTATTATGTCTTTTTTGTTTTTAATTTTGTTCTCTTGCTATTTTTACAAAGTTACGGGTGCCAGATGTAACGATTTATCGTAATTTTTGTGATTTTTATTCTCCAAAGTGTGGTTTGACGATTTTTTTTTTGAAATTTACGATTTTTCACTTATCTCAATATGGCATGTAGGCGACATCGAAGAACAATAGTGCTTTCAGTAACTTAATTGTTCGACAATTGTTAAATTTGTCGATATTTCATTGTCATTTAACTTTAACTATAGTAGAATAACATTGAAATCAAGTGGCATCTCGGTGAAAATATGGAAGAAACACAAAGAGGAGCATGTAGAAAACAAACAAATGCTTCGTATTTAAAACGAAAAAAACAGATTTCAGGCCTGTTCTGCAAATCACTCTTTGTCAAAGTGATTTGAAATCACTGAAATGGTGTTCTGCACACAAACATTTTAATAATCTCGTGATTTGAAATCGTCAGCTAAATGACTGACGATTGGAAATCACTTGCTTTTTTTTTCTATGTACATATTTCGTTTAGAATTTAATAAACATGCTATAATATTTTTCATATGATTTGTTTTCTATTTATTTTTGTAATAAAATTGAGTTTGCTACATGTGTATAAAAACTTAAATATGAGCAAATTTGTACTGCTTTTTTTGTAAATAATTGTTTTGCTTTGTTTGGCAATGTCGTGGTTTACATTTTCTTTTTAGCAATCAGCTGGTTAATTTTTTCGAACATGGTTTTGAGGTTGCCAAAGTAACACAGTCTTTATAAGTCATTTAAATATATAGATACTTTACCAAACAGCCCTGATTGACAATAAAGTAGCTCCTGGCATTTTTATATTCTTCAGTCCCCGTCCATACTGTGAAGCATATGCTGCAAAACTTTTGAGTTTGTTGATGAGAAGGGGAAGGGGAGTGGAAGTATGTACGCTGTTTCATGTACATGCAGCTTTTGTTGAATTTCTTATTTGACGTTTCATTTTATTTCTTTTCATTTGGTATACTGTTAACTTCTATCATAATAATAGCTACCCAGTTTTATTGTTAATTTTTTGTGAAATATAATCAAAAATTTAAAAAAAAAATATAAAATTATATAAAAATTATTATATAATTTTTCTTCTTAGCGTTCATTTTGCTTCAAATTATACCTTGTGCTTCAAATGTGTATCAAAAAAAAAATATTCACACCTATCACAGGGTAGTTATTTTATATTTACATTCGGTATTGAGAAATGTCAAAAAAAATTAAAAAAAGAAGATAGAAGGGAGGAATAAAAAATACTAAACATGAAGCAAAAGAAATTTTTTTAAAAAAATTATAATTTCCTATTATTCCTGATGATGTTAACAAGCTGTTAACGAAATATCGAATAATAAAACCAAATAAAATAAAAGAAAAAGACCTCAAGCTTAATAAATATATTGCAAAAAATATAATAAAAAAGGTCAATTAATAATATAATTAAAATATTATTTATTTCTTTATTATATTTGCAAAATTTAAGTAAAAATATTTATTCTTATATATTTATACAAACAAAACCAACTTTTATGGAAATAAGTAATAAACAAAACATGCTTCAATGGAATGTATGGATATGTATGTGTTTTAGATTTATGTTAAAATAAAGAACTGGAGTAGTACAGAGGTTTAGTTACAGAGACCTGCGCCGATGTAGAATACAAGTGAACATGCCATGGAGCGATACACTCTCCAAGAAGGCGGAATAATCGTGTCTATTTTTTTTGCGTAACAATTCGTCTGTGGTGTTGGCGCAGCGCGAATTCCTTCGCCGATTGCCCGGTCATCCGACAGCGACTGCGCAAACACTGCGCCGTATGGCCACCAACCTTGAAGAGTATGAGACCACACGAGACGCTGCCAAGAGTGGCCGGCCCCGGAGCGCCCGTTTTCGAGGACACCGCTGGTCAAACGATAACAGTGGACGGTGCGCGCTATAGGACCATGTTAACCGAGTTTTTTCTGCCGCAATTGAACGAATTAGGAATGGAGGACATGTGGTTCCAACAGGACGGAGCAACGGCACACACTGCGCGAGCCACAACCGATATTCTGAAGGCAGCGTTCCAGAGTCGCCTCATCTCTCGTTTTGGCGATTTGCACTGGCCCGCAAGATCGCCCGATTTAACCGTTCTAGACTTTTTTGCGGGGTTTTTTGAAGTCCCGTGTTTACGTGAACAAGCCCGAGACCCTGGAAGCCCTCAAGGACAACATTCGACACGAGTGCGAGAATCTGTCGCCCGAAGTTCTCGCCGAAGTGATGAAAAATGGCATAAAACGAGCCCGTATAGCAATCAATTGTGACGTCGCCCATTTGGCCGATATCATCTCGACTTGACCAATAAAATTCTAAAGGTTCAGATAAACATAATCAAAAAACAGAATTGCAGTTTTTCATTTAGAAAAGAAATGAGAGCCAAACAACATCGGATGACTTCTTTTGGCCACCTTGTACAAGAACTCCCAAAAAAATATTTCATAATTACGCAATATACAAACAAAACAAACCAAATAGCATCTTTAAAAATTTTTCTTTACAAAACAAATATTTTATTATTTGTTTTAAATCTATTTAATTTAATTTAATTGTCAGAAAAAGCATGAGTAATTGTAGGAAAAGTTTAGAAAAATTAAAAAGATTTATACGTTCAGACAACTCCATCTATATCAGAGGTAAAAGCGAAGAGCAAAAATTCTAAATACTTCGTCAATCTTCGGCTGCAAGATCTGCTGAAGGTACGAATCTGCAATAAGCAAAACTAAAACACCCATACCAAGTTTCGATGGCGATGGCCAAAGTATTCTGCACGTTGACTACAACGTGTTAGACTCATGAAAACATATCGGATTTTTTCTGATATGCATTGTGTGTCTTTGTGTCAGTTGTTGCCGCAAGGTTTCAGTGGCGAAGGCATAGTCACTGGTCACTGAACAATAACGGCTTCAACTGTATTCAATCCAAAGTTAAATGTAAACTGAAAATGCGAATGGGATTATTTATTTATTTTAATTAAAATTTAAAAATATATCGAAGTAACACAAATTTTTCGTTTCCTAATTTACTTGCAGTGTAAAAAGATTTGTGTATTAAACAATAGATTCCCTTCAAATTAAACATCAGTCAACAAATGCATCCTTGTAAAAAAAGTTGGAATTAATTAAAATTAATACATAATCATCCCTGATCATCTGCAACAACATCATCAGTCATCACTACAGCAATCAACCAATTAATGTGTTGAAATAAAGGAAAAAACAACCTAATTGACTAAAGTGTAATATAACGGTTTCTTTTATTAAAATACAAGTGCATAACTTTAAACAAAGAAAAGCCAAAGAAAAGGTTAATATTTATCTAAAGAAAATCTAAAAAAGAATCCAATACAACCAACCAACCATCCACTAATATGTGTAGCACTTCGTCTTTCATTGTTTCTCGTCATTTGTCATGTTCCGCTTTGCCATTGTCTAACTAATAGTGTATAAAACAAATAAATGATAATTAAAATAATTATAAGGATAAGTTTTGTAGAAACTTCAGCTACAAGATTACATATTAAATAAATATCTTAAAGACGTAAAAATAATTCCACGCGACGCGTTCGGTAGTTCTAAAATCGTAATTTATCGTTTGTAAACAAAAATTTTTAAAATTGTACAAGATTTTAAAGATTATAAAGATTTTTAAAGTCGATTAAGAAAAATACAAGTTAATGTGTTAAACTATTAAATTTCAAGCAAGAGAAAATAATTGTCAGCTTCATTTTAGCTGTAAAATACAAAATTCTTACTTTTTATACACTGTTTTAAATAACGGCCTCAAAATAGAGCTGCTATCGACAACTGCTATACCCTTTGCCCCCATTGAGCCCACATCATCTACCACACATTATCAGCCAACATCTTCGCCGTCACCGCTACCCTATTATTCATCTTATCATCACCATCAGTTTCCTAACGTGGAGGCATCGGCAACAACAATACAACAACAGCATCAGCAGCAACATCAACTTCATCAAAATATTCAGCAGCAACAATATCAGCGACAATCTTTACATAATTTTTTATTAGCGCCGACTTCATTGTCTACATTACCATCATCGGGAGTATCCCAAAATCAAACACCTAACTGTTTGTCCTCTTGTAGTTCATCATCTATACAAGTTCCATCGCCACATCTGCAACAAACGCAACAACAGCACGAACAACAACAGTATCAACAGCAAGAACAGCAACAGTATCAACAGCAAGAACAGCAACAGTATCAACAGCAAGAACAACAGCATACAACACACATGAAGTTGTTGGGCAGTAACGATGACAGGCAAGTGCGCGGTGGTGTTGATCAATCTATACCGCGTACTCAAGACGATGTTGCTGCTGCTGCCGCCGCAGTAGGTTACGTCTTTCCACGACCGTCTCCGGTCAGTGTACAACCGGGTGTCGGAAATTCAGGTGGCAATATTCATGATGTTGCTGCTGCTGAATATGCCGCTCAATTTGCGCAAAAACAAGCCCGTTGGGCTTGTGGTGATGACCATAATATTGATGTAAGTATTTTGAAGAGTTTTTTTTAATATTTTTACTGCAGCCATTTGCTTATTAATTAATTAGTCTATCACCCTTTTCATAACATACCAATAGTTAAAGCCAGAATTTTGTAGGGCATATAATTGGTTTTTGGATAGACATTAAACTAAAAGTCAACCTTAATTTAAGGAATAGATCGCGGAACCGTCAACTTATTGATATTACTTTTAATTTAAAGTCTGACCAATAGTCTATTATACATACATACATACGTATGTACTACAAAATCTTGACTAACTATTGGGAAATTGTAATAATGACCATATTTCACGAAATGCATGCATCTAACGCACTGTTACAGGTTGCGAATAATTTAGAACGATATTGTTCCGAAAATATTTTTTCTTAAAGATTTGCCGTTTTTATTATTCAATTATATATTATATAGGCTTTATTTTATATAGGCTTTTCAAAATGTGTAAAGATTTATTAATTGGAGATTATTTTTTTCGTTGATATAACGCAAAATGTATTGTACGCAAGCAAGCACTACGAAATTTACGCTTCAGAAATTAGATGTCAGTTTCCATCGAAAATTTCAGCGAAGGTACTTCAGATAGAATTGCCATATATTTTTACAGCATAGTCGTTGGTTTCGAGTATGCCAAATAATAAAATACAATACAAATTGAATAAAATTTTCTAATTTAAGTTAATAAAGTTAATAATAACCAAATATTAAATTCAAATTAGGCTACAGTTCCAACATTTAAACAGCATTCCAAACGAACAAGGTAATAGTCAACGTCATCAATACCTTTACAGACTAAACTTATTTCTTATTTCTCGTATTTAAAACGAAAAACAAAAAACAAAAAATAATAATTTAAGAAACTTTAAAACTTTGCTATCGTCAACTTTTGCCGATAATACATCTGATTTGCAATGTGATTGGTAGGAAATGAAATATTCATTATAAAATTTTACTACTACTACTGCGAAAACAACCGTTAACCGTACAAAAATGTTATTGTAAATCGAGAGATTATATTTTACACATTATCTCTCTCTTTAAAATTTTACTGTTTAAGGGTGCTTTAGACCATAAGATCTGTCGTACGACATGTCAAATTTTTGTGTTGAAGAGCACAAGTCGGATCGTCTAAACGTAATATGTAATGAAACTGTAAGATTTTGAAAGCAAATACGGATGACAATTTGACAGTCGTATGGCTCTCTTGATTTTTTAAAATTTTTCAAAAACCAACACACACCATTAGATCAGGCATGCATTTTTATGTAAACAAATGTGAGAAAGACAGGGAGGGAAAACTGGTTTCATAAATTTATACCAATTATAAAATCAAAATGTACATTTTAGACCACGACAGCACAATTTTATAAAAATATACGTATATTTTGTAAAATTGCACTAAAAATTTTGATTACGAAAATAACATATTCGAAAGTTATAAAAATATTTTTCAAGGTTATTAAAAAAAAAATTCATTTGCACAAGAACTCCATCCCTGGGAAAACAAGCAAACAGATGTAGGTAAATTAAATGAGAATGTTTTCATCTTACTTGATTTTATCCATACCAATGGTGTAAAAGCCAGAAAACAACCATTCGATTTTTACTCTCTTTTTTTTGAAATACGGATGCAATTTCATTTGATTTTCTCGCTCATTTTACGTACGACAAATCTTATGGTCTAAAGCACCCTTTAACGACATGAATGATTTTTTTGTGGAATTGTTGATGTCTACACTAAACTGAATTTCCGTTCTGGTAGTGTTTGTCAGTGTGATTTAGTAACTATCAAATGTAATTTTGACTGACTGCACTTTATCGATCATCAGCCTATTTAAAATTGAAAAATTTTAACTAATTGCATAAACTGAGTTTTTTATGTATGACCAAAAAGATGGATTGTCCAAACATATTAACAATTAAAATATATCATTTAGTTCATCATACACAGAGATCGTAGCAGACTATTTAATTATACATATTATTTGTACATGTTCTTATTAAATTTAATTTGCATTTCTTTTGTTTGGATAAAATTTGTGCAATTAAAATAATTTTTTTTGGAAAGTTTTTGGTACCAAAAATTCAACATGAAGTAGGAATTTCCCAACTATTTTTAGTTTTTGTTTTATTTAAAATTATTTGAGAAACTATTCTTACAACGTTGGCTGCTGACACTGGTATTGACAGAATTGGATAAACTAATTTCTTTAGATTCTCAAATGGTTCTGAACCATGGCAACATTTAGTATTAAATATCACTTGCCAATTCTCTTTTCTTCTAATAAATTATAGTCATTAAAATTACAGTGCCATTATTCACAACATTCATTGGCAATGTCTTGGATATTGTCTAGGTCCACGACACTCGGAACACAATAAACCAAATCAGAAATAGTTTTCATATTGTCTTTAATGAATTTAGCAGGCTTAGCGCCTGCTCAGCTTAACATATTTTAAAAAATCATTGTCAAAATAAAGAATAAATGCGTGCTTGTCAATTATATTGTAATTTAATGCGTTTTTATTTTATTCGAATAAATTTGGAAACATTTTCCTTGATATTAAAAAACAGCAAAAGATTAGGGACGTAACAATTATAAGAGAAATGACGAAAAGGTTATACATATTTAAGCATTAAAATTTATGAATTCAAAGAAAAATTATTTTTAACCATTATCGTAACAACTACAGCGTGGCTCAAAATAACCGAAGGGGTTTGAGTTCAAAGAACCATTGTGTCCCCCTCGCAGTGTGAGCTGTGGCTCTATCTTGTCGGAACCATTCTTGCGACGTATTAAATTTTGAAGCTCCGCGTTTAGTAGCTATTTTTAGTCATTATTTTACTTCGCCGATGCTACACAATACCGACGAAGTAGGGCGTTCTGATGTGGCTGTGGATTGGATGAAGCTGAAGCAAAGACATACAAATTTGGTATGAAGAGGTTATATGGTCTTGGTTGATATCTTCCCTTGGGGATTATGGTGATGGTTGCCAAATCTTTACTCCACTATATCGTCAACTATGGGCTGGGAGTCTACTTATCCACTAATCGTACCAATCTGAAGGAAGTGGGAAAAATAGTCAATAGAATTGTTAGGTTAAACGGATAGTTAGAGACCTTGTTTTTCCCTTAGTCGAGAGGCCCACTTTTCCTAGTTATATTAAGCTCAGACTTTAGTTTTCTACAAAGTTATCCGTTTATCGAGGTCAAATTTGAAGTGCGAATGAAGCGTCTTGATACGGTTGTTGTCGTTTACACTATCGAAAGCCTTAGATAAATCTAAAGCAATTAACAGACTAATACTTTTATTGTGTATAAGTGACATTCTAATCCTATCCGTCAACGACAACAAAACTGTTGTGGTGCTATGACCCTTTCCAAACCCGAAATGGCAATCACTAATCGGGTAATAATCATTCAAATATTTTTCCATAGATTTTAATTTATAAAAATAAATCTTCAATTTCCTCTGCACCTAGCCACATAACTTATAAAAAAATCTAGCAAATAATGATACCCCATATTTACGAGAGATAAATTCAACAGTGATATCATGTTAGTGTTATAACCTATTTTCTGTAAAATAGGTGCTACCAGTTAATTGTGAATGAAATCAGAATTTATGAATGAATTTTATTTTTTTTATGTATTTTGTTGTTGTGCTATTAGAAAATGTAGCACATCTGTAAGGGTTGCACCAGCAGTTTGCAACGAAGAGTGACTTCCGCTGTTTATAATCTTCTGTAAAATAACACTTTACAGACATGCAGAGTTACATATGAGTCACAAAGTATACAAGTAACATGTAGAAAACATGCCCTCTAACAGCTCTTAAATATTTTCCATCGATTTTTTTTTTTTTTTTTTTTTTTTTATATTTGGGACCCGCACTCAGGAGATGACTCTTACACATGCAAAGCATTATGCTGGAAAGGGATTGTAGGAGAAACGACAGGAGGTGAAGCTTAATTAATTATTTTGCACGTTCTTTGTTTATACTCGTAGCAGTGCTGAAGCTTCGGTTCAGTAGCCATTTTTTTTTTATTATTATTTTACTTCGCCGGTGCTACACAATACCGACGAAGGAGGGCGTTCTGATGCGATTGGGGATTGCTATCAGCTGAAGCCGGTATTGTTCAGTAACAACATTTCCAATTCTGCTTATTTTACTTTTTTAATACATTCTTGAAAAGGATTTTTTTTTAAATTTTCTTCAAAAAAAGTCTTTTTTTCGCAGAGCATTTTGAATATCTCCTAAATTATAAAGATATACAAAAATGTATAATAACATAATTTAAAGTTTATCTTATTCTCGATCCTTCAGTTTTTCAGTTCTATCGAAGAGCTAGTTCTCGTGTTATTGCAAATTACGTGCTGCAACCTCCGCTTTTTTCTATATAACGGTAAATCTCGAGAACCAGAGTCAATCCAAAAAAAGTAATTTATAGGCATTGAATCGGAGTACCATATGTATTCAAATTGACTAAGAAAACTCAGACCAATAAATTCTTGTTGACCAGTTTAGTCTCATTTTACCAAACTTTACTGGAAAAGTAAAGAAGCAAACATATTGCTTAACGCATTTCCAAGCAAAAAATGTTTGGGTGAAGTGGATTTTCTTTTAAACGAACAAAAGTACTTTAAAATCGTGTCAAATGGAAATACAAATCAGGGGGTTCTCTGTAATTGAAATCAATACAAAATCTTATCGTAATATCTTAAATATGTAAATAACATACAATTCCGAGTAATTTTCTTCTCGAATTACAGAGTAACGCATCAGTTACGGAGTTTTATACCCCCATATATCCTTTTTAGTTCACAATAAGTATAATTCTTTGAGAAAGAAGTGTTTGGACACAGCGACAACACTCCTCAGAGAACCAATTCTTATATGAAAAATGTTCACTAAGTAGAGCTTCTAAGAAGTTTCACAAAAAAGAGGTGTTTTGTAGAGGCATAGAAATTTTTTTTTAATAAAACAACAAATTCAATTAATATTTTGACTTTATTTGCTCACAAATTGCATGGCATTTAATGCTTAAAACAAATTTCTGGCATATGGCCTCCAGTTATACGCCTTATGAACTCCATACTGTCGGTCAACAAAGTAATGGTTTCACACGATGTATGACATATTGCACCGTCTTGTTGGAACCATTTCTCTTCCAAATGACTCGACGAAGTTCTCTATAAATTTGGCAAACAAAGCACGAATTTTGGAAATAAATTTCCACGATTTGTTAACTTTATTTTGGTGTAAGTCTTTGGTGATTTGTCATAGTATACTGACAAAAAAGTAAAAACGCTTCATTAATATGACAGCTAGTTTAACAGTTATCCCTATCGGAAGTTCTGTACCCTGAAAAAGACACCCCTTACAATTCAGATATTCGGTAAACGCAGTTTTATAGCCCCATATATTTTCTTAATTTTACAAGAAGTCTCCGTGGACCCACTATTATATGATAATTTTTCACTAAGTCAAGCTTTTAGAAAATTTCCCAAATATAATTCAGATGTTCTGTAAACGCAGTTTTATAGCTCCATTCGCTATCTTTATTCCACAATAAGTTTGATTCGCTGAGGAGTAAGGGTTTGGTTGTTGTAATCTGATTTACAAAACATTTGGAATTCAGTATAAAACTTCATGCACTGTAAATAGAGAAAGAATTGTGCGCATGCGATATTTAAAAAGAATATATTTAACTCGTGACTTTTTAAACAATTTCATGACGCTTACATAGTTCATATAGTAAATATGTGTTATTTAATTTCATTTTCAGAATCCCGATAAATGGAAGTACAATCCTCCAATGAATCCAGCTAATGCTGCACCTGGTGCACCCCCCGGCGGTGGTCCAGGGACAATTGGACCAATTGGTATAGGCGGTGGCATCGGAAGTATGGGCACTAATGGAGGATTGCATCCTTCAATGGGCGGTCCAAACCAAATGAGTAATTCAGCAGCTGCAGCTGCAGCCGCTGGTATGGCAGCAATGCAACAGGCCGCTGCAGTTGCTAAACATAATCAAATGATGTCGCAAGTTGCTGCTGCAGCTGCTCAGCATCAGCACCATCAGCAACAACAACAACAACAACAACAGCAGCAACAACAACAACAACAACAGCCGCCACATCCAGCACATCAGCAGCCACCCCATCCTCAACATCAACAACATGGTCCGCCACATCCATCGCAAATGCAATCTCATCAATACAACTCGAATCTTCTTAACCATACTATGAATAATCAAGCAGCTGTCGCGGCCGCTGCTGCTATTGCAGCAGGTATGACACACATGCAGCTAGCACCAAATATGCAAGCAGCGACAGGAAATATTTATGATCATCCAGGTGTACATCCCGGTGTGGGTATGAATGGCGTCGGTGTGCCAAAACCTCCACCCGGCCAGCCTGGTCCTGGTGAATTAGTTTATTTGGGAGGACAACCACATGCTTTAGGAATGATGCAACAAAATCAATATATGAATAATCAAGCTGCGGCTGCCGCGGCCGCTTCTCGAAATGCTGCAGCGGTAAGTAGTTTTAAATATGTTCAACTATTTTATCATTTCATTGAACTTATGAACTGATTACATTTTATTTATTACAAATGCAATTACAAAATTATTGTACGAATAATTGTAATTGAAAATTTTCAATCGATAGTCAATTTAATTCAATAGTCTTAGCGGAGTTTAAACGCAGATTGCTAATTCTTATATCCAAAGAAACATCCACAGAAAGTAATCACAAAGTTGAATGGCATGGGCGCAAAAGGTTTACTTTTACTTTTTAAGTGCGCTTTAGTAAGAATTCTGTTTATTAAGAATAGAAGCTGATGGTGAATAAGCGAAAAAATGTATTTAATAAATTTAAGGGTCAAATCATCATGACCAGCGGCATTGTATTTAATTTTGGAACAAGCATTTAGCAAATCTGCAGAATCAATGCTACAAAAAGAGAAGCGATCATGAGGTAAATTTCAGCCAAAGCAATTGAAGGAATCAATAGATCTAAGGCTTGAAAACTCTATTCAATATATCATGATTCAAACGCTCTTCAGGATCAGACTCAGAATCGTCACATTCGTCTCGAATCAAGGTCATTAAAAATTGCAATATGAGCTCTTCTCTTAACCCGTCTAATAATAGATTTATTGCGAGGCCTAATTGTATGAGGTTATTGACATGGATGGTTAGCATGTGGGTTTCATGTTCCATTGAATTATATTTAAGTTGTTTAATTTATTAAGTAGAATGTTGAAGAAAGGTTGTGAATATTCTGTTTGTAGGTATTTGAATTTGTAAGTGTTGTGTATGTTGTTTGAGAGGTGTTTGTTGACTTTTGAGTTATTATTATCGTTGATAAGTCGTTTTTTTGTGGGGATATATGTTGATCTAAATGTTGGAGTTTTGACGTTTCTCTTTAGTTTTGAATAGCTTTATATTTCTATTAGATGGAATTTTTATTTTCCGTTGTTTTTTAATTATTGTTTGTGTTGTTTATTGCTTCTTCATTTGTTTCATTTTCTTTTTTATTAGTTTTTCCTATATTGGCATAGGTAAATGTAAGAATTGTAAGAATTTTATATACAGTTGCACAGTAAAGTCTGCATACCCCCTTGAAAAACGACGTTGTGAGTTATCTAAGAACAATGCAGCAATAAAGAGTTAGAAAAAGGACGATTGAAAATAAACAGGATCTTAAAAACGCTCTAACATAAGAATGGAATTTAATTTCAAATAATTATTCAAAAGTATTGGTAAATTCTATGAAAAATAGATAGAATGCTGTTCTAAAAAGCCAAGGCGGGCCCACCAAGTACTAATTTTTTTAAATTTTTTTTTGTTCTTTTTATTTACTTTTACGTGAAATAAAGTTTTTATACAAAGTATGTAGACTTTTCTGTGTTTGAAAAATGAATTTTGTTTAGTTTTGTTAATAAATGTTTTTGTAAGAAAAATATCTGGGCAATATTTATTATTTATTCCATGATTGAATATGTTTGAAATGAACTTTATAGCTGCATTGTTCTTAGATAACTCAAAATATCGTTTTTCATGGGGGTATGCAGACTTTACTGTGCTACTGTTGTAGGTCAAATGATAAAGGAATTTTTGGCTGTGTATATTTTTTTCCGTTTTCTTCCCTTAAGTACTTATACCTCGATCATTAAGTTGGTCAAGAATTTCGGTCTCAGTTGTTGAAATAAGGATCCGGTCAAATATTGGTCCCTTGCAGATATTTAATGGCATTTGTAGTTTTATTCCTATTTCGATAAGATCGCCAAGATTTCTTCATCAGTTATTCCATTTATTAGATGCGTTTTTTTACTTTTCTGGTAAAGTTCGGTAAAATGAGAGTACTTAGAGACAAATATGTACAAAAGAAAGTAAGAAAACGCAAAAAACCATAAAAATTACCACAAAATAGGTCTGTTCCAGCTGCCCGACTTTTGGGGATAAAAAGAAAATTATTCTTTCAATTTCACAAATTGCCCAAAATTGCTGGAACGCAGACAACCACAATTGAATATCTTGAAGTACTAGTGCTGCTTACTTTCTCAAAGTATTTTGAAAATGAAACTTGAATATTTGCACAATGGCGAGCTGACAGAATTTTTTGAAAAAAACGGAACACCAATTATTTGGTTTGTTGGGTTACTACAACAAAATCATCAATACTGAAGCGT
The DNA here is from genome assembly GCA_963924685.1 of Dexiosoma caninum. Classification (NCBI taxonomy): domain Eukaryota; kingdom Metazoa; phylum Arthropoda; class Insecta; order Diptera; family Tachinidae; genus Dexiosoma; species Dexiosoma caninum. Next base: position 22,449,501 of record OZ004725.1, on the reverse strand, counting down.
AAAGCTGCTCATTTAAACGAAAATAGTGTTTAGTGAATTTTCTTTCTATTTTGTGTCCAGGTATTTTTATATACGAGTACATAAATACTACATGCAGTTTTTTTTTATGAGTAAACAAGAAATGAAAAACAAGAAGTTACAAGTCTGAACACGAGAAAAATGTTAATGTACAAAAAATTCTCGGTCTGTCGTCTACATGTTAGTCGATGCCGTTCTTGGTATGAGAGCTTTTCTGCAATCTAATTCTAGATTTTTCCGCCATATAAGCGAAAAAAGTGGAAGGTGTTTATTTTTATTTTTGCTGATAGACTGATTGCTTGTATTTCTATGCCCATTTTCTGATGGAGAAGTAAATGCTTTTTTTATTTTATTATATAGTGCTTCCTCATCTACTTCTTTACTGCAGTTGCAAATATAAACGTTCATATATGGAGATGTATTTTAATGAGCTTTAAAAAGAATTTTCTATTTTATTAGAAGAACTATCTTAGCGTATACATTTTTTTATTACCTCCGTTTTTATGTCTCTGCAACAAGTTGAAACTTATTTTTGTTCTTCTAATTAAAAGTTATTTCTCACACATTAACGTATAATTTATGTATGTATGTATATATTTTTACTTCTAGTTATACATACATACATATATGTAAGTTCAGAAATACAATGTGGCGCAAAATTAAACATCCAATTTTGTTTTTGAATAACTTCTTTTTTAAATAAAAAAAAAAAATCATTTTGAGTTGCGGAAATCTCTATTTGGACCTGTACAATTTTTTGTTAATTGGAAAATATGATATCAGCCAAGTGGCTGCCGCCGTTGTTGATACATCTTTGTGCCGTTTTATCGCATTTTCTATAACTGTCTGCAATATTTCTGGTGATAACTTTTCACATTCCTGTCGAATATTCTTAATGACTGCGATAGTCTGGGGCTTGTTGGCATAAACCCGAGACTTAAAGTAGCTAAGCCAAATCGCCAAAACGGGAAATTACGCGACCACTTTGCACTTTGTAACGCAACATGTATAATTTTTACACTAAAATTCCCTGTAAGGTTCGCTAGGTGACGCCCAATTGCGTGGGACGGATTCTGGTTGATGTTTCTTTGTTCTCAGCAGCCACAGCCGCGACGGAATGACCAGTCCGTTGGTAGCCACGCCCAGTTGTGATTCCTGTCGGTTCGAGTTGCGGAGCTAAGCGGCGTAATATTTGTCCAGTTGGCGCGAAACGATTAGGAAAATTACGACGAAATTCACGCTGAACTATCACGACCGACTGATTATTGGTTAAAGAACTCGACACAATTATTTCACGCTCTTGCGAAGTATAGGTTAGGTTAGCAGGCCGCCAAGTCCCAAAGGAACCAGCTCACTTGGGTCCTCCTGGGTCACATTGTGTTGTCCGAGTGGGATCAGTCTTCATCTCGATCCATCGGTATCAAACCAACCCGAATCCCGGATAAACATTTTTATCCCCTCACATCGCGCTCCGACACTTCCGCAAGGTATAGGTAGGTATCGATGCGGAAGTTGTTGCAAATGAGACTCAGAAAGCTGGACCGTCGGTTTCTCGGTTTCTACTGGACTCTTCCGACTCTATCGCATCCCTGTCCATTGATGCATCTCTCTTCCGACCTATTCTAATCTATCCTATCGTCTACTCTAACCGCTCTCTTCTTCTTCACAGGCATCACCCAATTTCAAATAATCAGTGTTTGCTAATCAAAAAAAAATTTAAATCAAAAATAATAATTACTCCTATAAAAAAATAAAAATAAAATATAATTTTTAACAATTGTATATATAGTATATATTGAAAATAATATTTTATTGCATATATAAATTGTATATTCCGTTGGCTTTTTACAAATATATGAAATTAACGTAACAAAGTATCAAAATTCTTTGCCTTAGTAAATGTCATAAATATTCATTAAGTTGTTAAATATAAAAATTATAAAAAATTTTAAAGCATAAAAATTCAACATAAACGTTTATTATGTGTTCCGCTAGTGATCTCGAATTATTGACTGTGTGCATTTAATTATTCTACTCAAAACAAACGATTACTAGATTTCTACACTATTAATACTGGCAATATGTAAGAATAAAGAAATTAAAATAGATTTTTTATGAAACGTTGTACCTATTTTCCGTGCAACCGCTTGCATTTTCAAATCACACAAAAAAAAATTCTGTGTTGACAATGTAACCAAAAAGCCAGCAAACTGTTCGACCAACGTGAGAACTTCGAAAGACTTGACCCATACTTTCTTCAGGGAACTTATCTATACAAATCATTACAAAAACGCAAATTTTCCTAGGGCTAACTAATCACCGCATAATCGATAGCTAGGTGAGCAAATCGTCTCATGCGATATGTATCAAATCGTAATTTTTAGATTACCAAGCAATTCAGCCTTATTACGGCTGTAGAATCCACTCGACAGTGTATAATAGATTAAAGAAAAATTGTGTGTACAAAAATTCTTTAATCTGTTACAAACTACTGAGTCGAATGAGTAATTTTGTAATATAATGAATGTGTCAATATCCTATTTTACCTCAACAGACATAAGATCTAACAGTAGGTCATCATACGGTGAGACGGCGAAAAAATCTTATGCGGCAAAAATACTCGTTATCCTGCTAATAAGTGAAAAAAATTTTATTGGATTAATTGGATTTAAACAAGATATAATAAGACCTGTAAAATTTTGCATTTGTCGCTTATCTGTTAGTGCGGTTAAGACTCGCTATGTTTTACGTTCAATATTTAACTAAAATTTTACAACAGTGCTAACGCAGAGGTTTCTAATCGCGCAAACTTTTCAACACATGGTGAGAAATATTCTTGTCTTGCGAAATATAGTGGTAAATAGCATCATAGACAACTGAGTAGAAAAAAATCTAATCGAAACATGGTCAGTGATGGTAATTTTTCAGAGCTAAACGCACTATTCGTTCATAAAAAGCACTAAATGTTATAAGTATGTTTGTATATACTCGTAGATATAGATTAAAATTAAAATTTTATTTTACACTTGGAGAGTACAATCTGCATCTGTATTAAAGAAATATCAAAACACTTAAATAAAATTTAAGTGGAAATTTTTTGAAATTTTATTCGCGAACAATTGCCTTACCTCGTATCAATTGCAGAGTAGACTCCCGACTTTTTAGCAATGTTAACATACCAAGTCCAGACTATGAAACAATCATTAATTTTCATTAAGATTCATTAGGAGTTCGGACTGGTTTCCGGCTTGATTTAGGGGACCTGTGCTTTTGAACTAGGCCTCTTCATTGGTTATCCGAACTGGGCGTCCAATTCATAGGTCTCGCCTCGCGTAGTATCACAATGGACCGCTATGTGTGCTTCGACTCTATGAAGCTGCCACTCCCTCCTAACCTAACCTAACAATATTTTATACACAAAAGTTGCTCGACATTTGCGAATTTGTACTTTCTATAATACATTTTCTCAACATCTGACAATATATTTCCTCAGAGTCTGACAATATTGCCTGTAAAAATTTTATAAGCATATGACATTATTTTCTATATGTAGCATTTGCCAATACGAGTAATTTGTACGAAAAATTTTCGGTCAGAATCGGACAATATATGTATCTCATATCTTGTGATTGAGTTTTTTTTTCCACGGTCTTATAATAACTCAACTATATTAACCGGAATTTTTGTAATAAAGTTTTTATCAGCATTTTTAGGGTTGATAGTTTTAAACAACATCCATGGCAGACATTTGCATTTCCACAACATCATAATTGCCAAAGACCTACAATAAATAATATAAATTTAGTATGATTTTATTTGCATTGTGCAGTTGTTTTTTAAATTATTTATTTAGTTTTTGTTACAGCCAATTGTTTCTCTTGTTGCTTAACAAAAATAACGAACTTTGAATTAATATATATATTTTCCGGTTTCAATTATTGAACATTTGTATTGTTGTATGCAGACAGAAAATTGAGCAAACAAAGACAATAAATTTATATTATGATTAGGGAAAAGTTTAAATTTAAAATATCGTGGTGTAACAAAGTGATTTTCTGCTTGATCAGGTTTACATTTAATTTTTGAGGGAGAGCTTACAGAAATAAATTCTGAATATATTTTATATAAATTAATTAAATAAAGTGGGTATATCGTCATATGAAACCAAAAAACCTTGAAAACCCATTTTTGTGCTTCCGGTGCATGCAATGCATACGTAGAGAACATCCCTGACTGGGGAAAGAAAAATCTGGGGAAACGAAAAACATTCTTCAATTTTTAAATAGGCTGATAATTGATGCCTTTACTGGTAATGCAAATTACATGTGACAGTTACATACCAGGAAACAAACTAAGTCACAGACAAAATTGTAAATCACACTGACAAACGCTAGCAGAACGGAACAAAATGCCGTTTTCGAAGGTAGCCTTTATATTCAGCGCTGTTCGTGTTTTTTCTACTGTGTGTGGTTGTCAGTAGATGTAAATTATTAGCTTTATATATTTATTATTTTCTATAAATAGAATACGAGAAATTATTCTCCGTTACTTTTTTCCCCTTCTAAATGAAGCTCTAAATTTACCATCTCTAACTTTCAATAGTCCTTGGCATTACTTCATTTTTTTGTTTCCATTATTAACTGTTGCACACATATTTTTTTGCTTTTCGGTATACTTGAAGCAAACTATTTTGGTTTATTTCGTCAAATATTGTGTGTATAATGAATTATACTTCTAAAATTAAAGAAAAACTTTCTAATTAAACTTCTTAGAATTTTGATAAGATCGTTATTATTTGCATTTATATATTGCAGGTACATACAGTTTGATTGAATCAATAAGTAAATTTAGAATTTTTTGTAACTTGGAGCCTTTTTGATTTCATATGACGATATGCATATACATATGTATACATGTTTGTGAGTATGTGAAACAACCCAAAAAACACGAAATCTTGATTTCAAATTGAGAATGCTTTGAACTCAAATCTTTTCTCAAATGGCAAACGTTTTAAAATGAAAAACATAGCGTTCTCAACAAAAAGAGGCAATTATTTTCAAATTGCGAAATTCATTTATTCTCAACTTGCTCTCAAACGTTTCTCAACTGTAGATTGTAATCAAATGTGGAACAAAGTGAAATACAATTTTCTCTTTGCAAACTTATCATTTCTTTACTTTCTCGTTTTATTTTTTTTTTTTTGTTATTTACGTCCTTACGCTTCAAGAATGTTTTTTACAACTGCATACGATTGCTCACAATCCGCCTTATTTATACTCCAGATATTTGCCACTAGATCATGGTAGAATGTTTCATTATTATCTAGCAACTTTGCCAATTGTGTAGAATATTCCAGAGATCCGTTAATTCGAATTTACATCTGTACTTGTGTGATAATTATCTTTAACTTTATATTTTGCTTATGTTATCTAACCATGATTGGATTAGTGTGAGTTTGTCAGCCTATGTAATTGTTTACGGTTTTGCTGTGCATAAGTTTGGTATGTGAGTTGTGTGTTTGTATATTGTGTTGTCATGCGATAAAAATCCAGAACTATCTAATGAAATACGTTTATACAAGGGTGAATTACAAATTGCTGTTAATCAATGTATTTCCGTAACACTATTATTTTAGATTATTTTCTTAATTCTTTTAGTATAATTAAATTTTAAAATATTTCTGCTGGAATTATTGATATACTTCCTTAGCAAAACTCTATTGTTTTTTGTGAGCTTTAATTTGCTGACATTAGGGGGTATATTAGGGTGGTAGAAACAGAGATCCGGTGGATACATACTAAAACGTGTTATTGAAAGTCAATGGCTATTGATGCAGAATATTAAGCTTCTCGAGGCAAAACATTGTTATATCATTCTTTAAGATCCGACTGCAAATGTCAAAGATATAAAGAAAAGTTTGAAAAGGCAACCCCTACATTCTTGAATTTTTTTTTTAAATTACTGTCAAAAAAATACGTTATACTAGGGGGTATACGATGATTTTTTTTTTAAGTACGGTCTAATATTCACATTTCTTATAATCCAAAAACATTTATTAAGAATTGTAAGTAAAGTTTTAAAAATTGTTTTAAAATTTCGGAAAAATCACAATTCAAGAAGACATGTAGTAAGAATCTGCGACCCTTTAGAAGTATTTCTTAGATTGGGATATAGGCAATTATCCCAATTTGGTTTGTTATGCATCCTGTTTGTAGGCTCAAATGACAAAGAACCAGTGTACTGTCAACAATTAATAATAAAAAAGACTGAAAGTAAAATTACACATTAAACTAATTACACAAAGCATACACTTATGTATGTGTTATTACACACAAAGCGGCAATACTGGTACAGACTTTCTTGTACCCGCAAATATTTTATTATGGTTTTAGCATTGATTATGGCTATGGCAAAAGTATAAGTCGCGCCTAATTAAATCTTTATAGGTGGCTTATACCCGTAACCACAGGCATAACCGTAAACTACTGAGCGAACTGAGAAGTAAATTGAATTGCTGATCATATATTTTCTCACTTTTGAAATAATAAAAGGCAGGCAAAAGCTGTTTGTTCCTTTCAACTACCTTTGTTCTCTCTGCTGTCGTTTAATTTTTTTTTTATCTTTCTCCTTGCAATTCTAACTACTGCATTGACTAATACTTTGGCAACAACATCAAACTACAAACAATTTTGAATAAAAAAAATAATTTCACTAAGTTTCTAAATATTTGCGCACCTCAAACCAATAAAATGCTTTAAATAAACACATCACGTTTTTTTTCACACATTCTAAGATAAAAATTGTGTAAAAAAATATTTGCAATAAAGACTGAGCAGAAGTAGTATAGCACTGCGGTAATATTATAATAATTAGAATAATCGTTTAGTCCGTTAACGTTTCACAATCAATTCTGTTCTTCGTTTTGATGAAATTTATTATCGGCAATATTCGATGTACAGTGAGCTCTCGAAAACGTATAATTTTTTTTTCTCAAAGTTGGACAAGACCAGCTACTGTTTTCAACTGATACTCTTAATCCAGCTCTTCTAAATTAACTAAGTTCAAAAAAACAAAAGATTTTTGTATTTCTTTGTACCAAAATTTGTTCATTACCCAACACGATCAAATTAGGCGATGGCACGATGGATGGTAGTCTGCACGTTGACTACGTAACCAAAAACAGACCTGGGTTCAACCCCAGTTTCAGACTAAAATTTTAAAATAGAAATGAACATCTCGCATTTTTTCTGATGTGGATTTGTGTGCCTTTGTTTCAGTTGTTGTCGTAAGGTTTCAGTGGCGAAGGCATATTCAATGGTCACTGAACAGTAACGGCTTCAGCTGTAACAAATCCACGGGCACATCAGAATGCCCTCCTTCGTCGGTTCCTAGCCAAGGAGACGTATGAAATTTTGAAACTTCGTTAATTTTTAGTAATTATTTTACTTCGCCTGTGCTACACACTACCGACGAAGGAGGGTGTTCTGATGTTCTCTAATTTTGGCATACTATTTCCAGCATTTCGGTCGGTATCTCACCAAAGGCAGCTATATTGTCGTCGTCCGGGTTCCGAATTGGTTCATCATGATCTTCGCGGCCAATGAATGCTCCAAAATGCAGTAACATCTCCTTCGGTACGTACGCTGCGCATACGGGTTGGTGGAATAATGTCCAAAAAAGTGAAACTAGTGCGAAATTTGATCACAACAGCTTGTATAGTCCGTTTGGTGGGTCGACTATGACCACAATGAAAGGAACTTAATACATACATTACCAATTTTTATAAAAAAATTTAATTATTTTCAAGAAATCACTCTATATATACATAATAATAAAATATGTATATCGTCACCTAAAATCCAAAAGGCCGTAAGTACACTTTTTGCCTTTTTACAAGAGAAACAAAAAACTTTATAAATTTAAGACAATTTTTTTTATCTTGGACCAGCACTCATTCAAATTCGAGAAAAAATCATTTTATTTAAGAAATAAAAAAAAACAGCAGATATTCATTATTAAGCAATAATTGCACACAAAACGATGTATTTAATAAGGGTGTGTTATCGTAAAATCCGCGACAATCAGACGGAAGTAAAAACTTAAGTTCTTGAAGATGCTTGCAGTTTTTTTCGACATGTAAAATTTTTTGATATGTGTTCTATAAAAAATTGTTCCAGAAGTATCCTCAATTTAAATAAACCTAACGTTTTTTTCTTTAATAGAAGCGCTGACTTAATAACTGTTGCCTCTTTTTAAACATTAAAAAATTTATAATAATTACTAACATTTCAGTTTATACTGTTCAAAACACCCCTAAAGTACCTTTGAACTGCTTCCGAAGAAGTGGCGATGGCTGAAGTAGTCTGCACCTTGACTACAACACCAAAACAGACCTGGGTTCAATCCCAGTTTCGGACTAAAATTAAATTAAAAAAAAAAAAAAAAACATCTCGCATTTTTCTGATGTGCATTAGTGTGTCTGTTGTTATCGGAAGGTTTCAGTGACGAAGGCATAGTTACCGGTCACTGAACAATACCGGCTTCAGCTAGCAGAGCTGTAAAATAATTAATTAACCTTCACCTCCTGTCGTTTCTCTAACTATTCCTTTCCTATAGTTCCAGCACAATGCATCGCATGTGTAGGGGTCATCTCCCGAGTGCTGGTCCCAGATTAACTGTATATTTTCGGCTTCTCAGGAAGTTATTAAGAACAACAATTTAATCGCCTGCTCCGATAGTGGAAGAGTCTTCTACGACTGAAGATACTACCTGGGTAAATACACATTACAAAATTTTTGTACAATTTGTAAATAAACATGGATTTTTCATATCACGGAAAAGTTGACAATTCGAAAAAGTTTAGCATCCTCAAAACAAAGTTCTAAAATTTTTCGAGCTTCTACTGTAATAACAAATTCAAGAAATTTTTATGCAAACATTAAAATATGCTAATGAATTTCGCTGGAGCAACCACAATTAAATTGCATTATTACTTTAAGCCTTCAAAAAGAGGTAAAGTTTGTTTCATGATGCGATTTTTTCTATCATTACGAATACGAGTTATAAATGTCCGTATGAAGGCGGCAATGCTTCATTGATCTTTTTTGAAACGGAAACTGTTCAACAACACAGCAGGTATTGAAATGTATGAGTGAAAAAACAATGCTATCCGCTAAGGATATTAAAAATCTAATGAAAGTTCACTATAATTTATATTTTATTATTACAAAATCGATTAAATTTTGTTAAAAAACGCCTGTAACAATGATGTGTAAAACTTTTTTTGTTTAGAAATATAAAATAAAATTTTTGTTGTGTTATATTTTGGTTTTAGTTGAAAACTGTGTCAAGATTGAAACGCCATTTCGAGTTGATAATGTTGCCTCGTTTTGTGTGTGTTTTTTGGGCGATTTTTGTTTTTTTTTGCGTTTTGTGTTTCTGTGCAATGTTGGTTGAGCTGTCATCATCTTATATGGGCAAAATATTAACTTGCAATAACAATAAAATTAAAGTTTTGCAAAGAAATAAGCAATTTTAAATTGATTTATTATATAAATGAAACATACATATAGACATATACTCACAAAAACTTCAAATGGAGTGGACTTAAGTGGAGAACATCGAACTGTTTACATACAAAAACGAGTTTATGCATTTGCCTAGAGTCTACGAGTTAAACAACAATTAAAGTACATGTTATTACAATAAATTTAAGATACACACATTAAGGGTAATCACTATAAAAAAAGCATGATGAGGGTGACAATGGCTGAAGTTGTCTGCACGGTGACTACAATACCAAAACATATCTGAGTTCAACCTCAGTTTCAGACTAAAATCATTAAAAAAAAACATCTCGCATTTTTCCGATGTGTCTTTGTGTGTCAGTTGTTGTCGGAAGATTTCAGTGTCGAAGGCATAGTCACTGGTCAGTGAACAATACCAGCTTCAGCTGATATAGCAATCCACAATCACATCAGAACGTCCTCATTCGTCGGTATTGTGTAGCACCGGCAAAGTAATTTAATAATAAAAATGGCTACTAAACCGAAGGCTTCAAAAGCAGAGCTGTAAAATAATTAATTAAGGTTCACCTTCTGTCATTTCTCTAATTATCCCTTTCCTGTAGTTCTAGCACAATGCATCGCCTGCGTCATATTTTTTTTAAACAACGTTAAACTTACACATTAAGGATATTCGTAGAACAAGTTTAGTTTTTTTTCTATAATCTAATGCCATGTAATTCCATTATAACTTTTGCATAGAAAAACCATCGGAACAATCACAAGCTTTTATTGAGGTAAATTTTTTAAACCAATAAAATCATTTGCTGTAGACGGATGAGGGATATTTTCAGTTTTCCACAAAATTTGTAACTTAAAACTCGGTTGTCGAATAAATCAGTCGGCTTTTACTAAACATTTCTGTAGAGAGGAGATCCCTAATGAAAAGAAAAAAGTTAACATGTTGGCGAAATAAAATAAAAAATAAAATGGCTGTTAATGCAGAAATATAGTGGACATCACTCTACATAAATCCCATTTTAGTCTGGTCGCCCACGTTGCCTTTTTCCAGAAAAAAATTTGGTCATCCCTCAGAGAATCAACATTTTTCATTTTGTGACGATGTTGCCACACAAAAATTGTGTGTTCACACGGTTGTTGCACATTTTGTAACAATTTTTCTGTCAATATTGTATTAAATGACAATCGTGTGTACATACCTTAAGCAGTAATTGAATTTTTATTAAGTCCATCCAAAATTTACCCAAATCAAAAGAATTCCTTTTGTTAGAATTAGTTTTTGTTTTAAATGTAACTGAAGGAAAGAAAGAAGTCTGTCGAAATCATGGAAGTTTTATTTTCAATTTTACTGCGAAGAATCAACTTTTTTTTTTCCACATATTTGACATCGCCGTCTTTCATTTTATTATTGTCAGTACTGCTTCTTTAAATAAAAATTGGCGAAAAGTTTTGCGAATACGATTATTATTCATTATCAAACTATTGTTCCATTTAATTTATACGGTTTATAACTTCTAACCACATTTTATTTAAAATTATCACAAACATTTTGCAAAAATAAAGCCTGAAAGTGGATTCAATGAAGGCTGACTTTATTTGTTGTGCTATTTATGTGGTGAAAATTTTATGTTTCTTTTCTTTAATCTTATTATTTTGTTGTTGGTAGCTGTTCATTTGGTCTACTCAACAGTAGAAGTTTAGAACTCAGACAGTGAATCATTTAGTTAGTAAACTCACACGAGGGTAGAGCTGAAATAAAGTACATAAATTCCAAATAATAATGTACTTGAGTAAATATCGAATAGAAGCTACACCTTGGAAAGAGCATTCCATCAACAATTCAGTTCCAGAACAAACGGCTTTAGTTAATAAGTTAATCAATTTTATCTATTATACTGCTTAATGTAGAACGACTTAGCTCTGACGACTTCATTGCATATTGAAATAACATTGCACGGCAAAAAGGTAATGGATGTAGATTTTTCCAATGCTCAGAGTTTTCACTTCTTAGCCATAACGAAACTATGAATATAACTGTTTGCATCTGTTATATCCGTCGTTAGTAGTTTTTTGTTTATAAAAATTTTGTCCGGCCGAATCATCACATTCCCATTTACTTATTAACGTCAGTTTGTCAGGAAGAAGCTTGAATTGCCTTTCTGTCCAAAGATGGAGCACGAAACGTCGCAGTCTGGTCCATTATTATTAATTAAAATTTTTTTTTGCTTACAATGATCGAAATAGTTTTGAATGAAATTAAAATGTCCGGTTTGTGAGAAAGGACAGAAATATATGGGAATGCGATTGATGGTACTGGTATCAGTGTTGAAATTATAAAAAAGATTGCTGCCATTCGAAGTGTTTTAAGTTCATAGTAGTTAAAATTTCAAATTGACTTATCGAAAAAGTGACTTTTTCAACACAACTTTATGTGCTCTCACAAAATATTGCGAAACAAGTGCAATAATATCCATTTTTCATCTCTATCGTACAACACTAAATAAATTTAGTTGGTACGTATCAATAATGTTATCCACTCTCTACTGAACTGTGCGACTATTTTCATAGAAAAACGATACGAAGTCTCAACCATCTAACTGATACTGATAACAATTTAATACCTAAAAACGATTTTACTCCTCTTTATAACATTAATGCCCAAATTTACTGTCATTAGTTAAATAATAACCAATAATATTTGATTTCACAGCTTAAACCACCAAATGTCATTGGTTAACCAATAGTTAGACAACAGCTGATTAGTAAATTATTAAAGGGTGGTTAAATTTCAAGGGCCGATGTTGATTTTGAATAAAACACAAACTATTTAGGAAATTATTGTAATTTTATTTTATTATGATATATTGGTATTACTCAATTATGTATGGAACAAAATATCGGCCAAATGGGCGCCGCGACCACGGCGGCACACCTCCATCCGATGGTCCAAATTTTCGATGACCCTGAGGCATAATGGAGGTTCTATGCCGTTAATGTGCCGAATTATCTCATCCTTTAGCTCTTCAATTGTTGCTGGCTTATCGACGTACACCTTTTCTTTCAAATAACCCCAAAGAAAAAAGTCCAACGGTGTCAAATCACATGATCTTGGCGGCCAATTGACATCGCCATTACGTGAGATAACACGGCCATTGAATTTGTTGCGCAAAAGAGCCATTGTTTCGTTAGCTGTGTGGCAAGTGGCACCGTCCTGCTGAAACCACATATCGTCCACATCCATATCTTCCAATTCGGGCCATAAAAAGTTCGTTATCATCTCACGATAGCGAACACCATTCACAGTAACTGCCTGACCGGCCTCATTTTGGAAAAAATACGGCCCGATGATGCCGCCAGCCCATAAACCGCACCAAACAGTCACTCTTTGTGGGTGCATTGGTTTTTCGACAATCACTCTTGGATTCTCATTCGCCCAAATGCGGCAATTCTGTTTATTGACGAATCCACTGAGGTGAAAATGTGCCTCATCACTGAAGATGATTTTCTTCGAAAATTGATCATCCACTGTTGCCGTGGTCGCGGCGCCCATTTGGCCGATATTTTGTTCCATACATAATTGAGTAATACCAATGTATCATAATAAAATAAAATTACAATAATTTCCTAAATAGTTTGTGTTTAATTCAAAATCAACATCGGCCCTTGAAATTTAACCACCCTTTATTAGTATTTTTGTTTTGATATTATCTATCATAATATAATATACATATGTGTATGTATATGTAATACTATCAGTTTTTTTTATTTCGAGAATATTTTGGTTTTCCTGAACCAATTTCAGCAGCAATTCACTATCTTGTGCGGTAAAGTTCGATGAGCGCGCGCTTGGTTTATCCATTTTTAAGAAATAATACAACAAATGTAGACAAAAACCAGTGCTACCAATATTGAAAATTAAAAGATTGGTAGGGTTACCATTCTTTGGTTATACTGAGAATGTTAGTTAAACAATACACTGTGAATATGAGGTATTAGTTAAACAATAGTTATCATTTTAGTTTTCTAATAGTTAACTAATGACAGTGAATTTGGGCTTAATACGTATAACCGAAAACAACAGTTCTATGGTCATTCTAGTTCTGAGTTTGCTTTTAATTAGGCCCAATTAACTGAATACATGAAAAATGCAAAAGTAAGAGACAATACAAAGCTTGCTCATTTCTTCCTGAATAGTTTCACTTTTTTTTTTTTAATAAAAAAGCGATTACCATACATTATGATAGTTTTGCACGTCTTTTTGACACTTTTTAGTATTAATTTTGATAGAAAATGTCTGTATGGTTACTCTTCAAACAAATATTTTTTTTTATTGCGTTAGTAAACTCAACGCCCCTTCAAACTCGTTCAACTCACATCTACCAACAGAGTTTTACTTACATTTGCATAAATTTCCGCAATCAGTTTGATGTGTGACTAAGGTTGAAAATTTGAAGTATATGCATAAAAAACTAAGCAACTTTTGTCTCAAATGTATTCTGAAAAGAAACTTACTCCGACAGTACATAAGTACTCATGGAAAACATTTAATTGTCTATCAGTGTTTACCAATTGGCGTACTCTCAGCCGAAACGCAGACTATATAAAATTTAAATACACAAATACTTGTAAATTTGCACGTAGTAGAAAGAATAAAGACCTTTGCAATTTGTTCACAGCTTCTTCCGATCCACTTATATTCATAATTCTACTTCCCAACTTAACATAAACAAAATTTTCTACATATGAAAAGGAAAGGTATGTTAATTATATAAGTATTATAACAAATTGTTGTTCGAAACTTTAATTACACTCTTAAAGTGTCTTATTAGAGTATACATACACTCTTATTTACAGACATTTGCATTCTCTGGAAATTATTTGTTAACAGACAGTATAACCTTCTTTGAAAAGGAAGACGAAAAATCCGTGTAATTCTAGAGGAGATTCTGCTATTGCCAATACTGTCAGCAAGACTGTATATTTATGCATATATTCTTAACCCTTATGTGAATACCAAAAAAAACACCTTCAACAGCATGGCAAGGTACCCGGGTACCTATATGGAAAAATTATGGTAAACTAACATTTTTAAAGAAAAATATATTCTTGATCTCGGAAAATAACTCCGAGATTTACAATTTACAATAAAACTAAAGGAGGGGTTTACAACATGGAGAAATTATTAGGCGAATACACATGCAAACGCAGAACAAGTCGATGGCCACTATCATTCTTTTATAATGCAATAGATATAGCGGCATTGGCGTCCTATGTAATATATACATATATAGAAAACAATACACAGTTGCGTTCTACAGACCGTCGCAGACAATTTCTGAAAGAACTGAGTGTTGAATTATGTAAGAAAAACATTGAAAAACGTGCTAAAAACCCGAAAGTTATTGCCCATTCAACTGTCAAATCAGCATTACAAAGTGTGCTTAGAAAAGATTTTGAAGTTTTAACATAAAATATTTCTGCTTTGCAAAACACTGCTAAAAGCGGACGTACTCCAGTAGTATGAAGCTGTCACGTGTGCTCGAAACTACGCATGAAACAAAGGAAATCACGTAAATCTTATCACTCTTGTTCCAAACCGATTTGTAATCAACATTCAACAAACTACGCAATATGTGTAAATTGTTCGCAAAGTAATCAGTAGAATTTATTTGTAACTTCATATTTCTCTTTTCTTATTTTTCTGTTTATATGAATAAAAATTATTATTTTAGTTTTTGTTTCTCTTTCTGTAAATAAATATCCAAGTATAAAATATTTATAACGACTTTATCTTATTTTGCTTTAGTAATCTTTCAATAATATTGTACTTGTTATAACAGTTTTTTTGATATATAATGTATGAAGGTACCCGGGTACCTTGCCGTACTGTTAAGGGTCTAAGAAATAAATTGGGCTACCACGCCAATTCAATATAATTTTTTAGCCTAAAAGTAATGATAATTTAAATTATTTCAATAGTTAGGAGTTCTCAAGAAGTTTGAAGTATGAGAACCATCTGCTTCCATTAAAAAAAAACATGATGAAAGTGCTAAAGGTGCCGGGGTACCTTGTTGTTCGCATAAGGGTTAAACTTGCACATGCCTTTGAACAGCTGTTTTATGCAATTGAATTGTTCCTACATATTATTATTTTTTAATCTATCATTATTACAAGTAAAAAATATATATAAATATTTTGAGTTATTACTATTTTTAGTATTACAACAAACATACAGCAAACTTAGAATTAACTAAAAGTAAATATTTAAAAATTTTATTTACAGTGTAAGGGTAAAATATAGATAAAAAGCTTGTAGAAATTAAAAGAATTTTTCACATAATATCTTCTATCAACATCACGTTATTGCAAAATATTTTGGATAGAAAAGGGAACTTGAAAAAGTAAACTGTTTCCTACTTCTAAATTTTCTCCATCAAACAGTATTTCAAATTTACGCTTTACGACCAATTTCTGATTTCGTATTTAAAACGTATTTATACTCAAGTGTTATTTAAATACGAAATTCTGCTTTTCACTGCTGCTTTTTGTGATATTTATAACCAATGTGGCGTATTTATGATTATGATTTAAAATTTAAACTAAAGGGTGGTTAAATTTCAAGGGCCGATGTTGATTTTGAATAAAACACAAACTATTTAGGAAATTATTGTAATTTTATTTTATTATGATATATTGGTATTACTCAATTATGTATGGAACAAAATATCGGCCAAATGGGCGCCGCGACCACGGCGGCACACCTCCATCCGATGGTCCAAATTTTCGATGACCCTGAGGCATAATGGAGGTTCTATGCCGTTAATGTGCCGAATTATCTCATCCTTTAGCTCTTGAATTGTTGCTGGCTTATCGACGTTCACCTTTTCTTTCAAATAACCCCAAAGAAAAAAGTCCAACGGTGTCAAATCACATGATCTTGGCGGCCAATTGACATCGCCATTACGTGAGATAACACGGCCATTGAATTTGTTGCGCAAAAGAGCCATTGTTTCGTTAGCTGTGTGGCAAGTGGCACCGTCCTGCTGAAACCACACATCGTCCACATCCATATCTTCCAATTCGGGCCATAAAAAGTTCGTTATCATTTCACGATAGCGAACACCATTCACAGTAACTGCCTGACCGGCCTTATTTTGGAAAAATACGGCCCGATGATGCCGCCAGCCCATAAACCGCACCAAACAGTCACTCTTTGTGGGTGCATTGGTTTTTCGACAATCACTCTTGGATTCTCATTCGCCCAAATGCGGCAATTCTGTTTATTGACGAATCCACTGAGGTGAAAATGTGCCTCATCACTGAAGATGATTTTCTTCGAAAATTGATCATCCACTGTTGCCGTGGTCGCGGCGCCCATTTGGCCGATATTTTGTTCCATACATAATTGAGTAATACCAATATATCATAATAAAATAAAATTACAATAATTTCCTAAATAGTTTGTGTTTTATTCAAAATCAACATCGGCCCTTGAAATTTAAGCACCCTTTATTTGTTTTTGTTTCGCACAAACATCATGTGGTCAGACAAAAATGAATTTTTAGCATTAAGAATTTGCCAAGAAGTGCACTTTTTTATAATTATGTAGCACTTTTTTTATTTAGTTCCTAAAATGACTTTAAAAATCGATACAATTAATATCAGGTTTTGTCTCAGTGTATAAAGAAAATTTGATATCTGCTATATCTTTTTGTGATCAATGAATTAAAATCCAGTTGTCTCCAAAAATATTACTATTTTGAAGAAAATTTCAACATTTTCTATAGATAATACGTTGAAAGAAATCAAGAATACCAAAATGTATATTTGTGCAAATGAAAAAGAAAACATTCAAAATCAATGGAGCTGTATAACTGAACAGATATGCGATACGAAAAATAATGCAACCGAATTGTGAACATTTTTAAAAAATCCCTTTTTTTTATCTTGGACCAATGCTGAGGAGATGACCCCCACATTGTACTGTGCATTGTACTGGAACTAGAGGAAAGGGCTAGTAGGAGAAATGACAGAAGGTGAAGCTTCACTCTCTTACAACTTGCTTTTTTTTGCACGTTATTTGTAGCGTCTCTAATGTCAAGGAGACGTATGAAATTTTGAAGCTTCGTTTTTAGTAGCGATTTTTATTATTTATTTCACTTCGCCGGTGCTACACAATACCGACGAATAAGGGCGTTCTGATGTGCCTGTGGATTGGTTACAGCTGAAGCCATTACGGTTCAGTGACCAGTGACTATGCCTTCGCCACTGAAATCTTGTGACAACAACTGACACAAAGTCACACACAAATGCACATCAGAAAAAATGCGAGATGTTTTTATGAGTCTGAAACTGGGGTTGAACACAGGAATAAAAGTTCCCTGATGTTATTTTTGGTATAGTGACTGCGAGTATTTAATTAAATTTTAACCCACATATCGTATGAATATTAGGTTATTGAATTTAATTATTTATTATTTTAATTTAGTGAAATAGTGTCACTCCGCCAGTATGGCTTTTACAAGGGTCAGTCTACGGGTAAGTTACGGGTTTTCCTTTCGCAAAATGGTATCAGTAGTCCATACAATATTTTGACAAAAGTAAGTTGGTGACTCTCAATATTTCCAAGACGTGACGTCTGGCAGAGTGTGCCAATGCACACTTCTGTTAAAAATTGTTGCCTTTGGTGTCTGTAATGGCTTCTCAGAGATCGTACCATACGTGGTGTTATAGATGGGATCTCTCTTTCGTACTTTCTTCTGCTCTAGTTTTACTTTTTTTCTGAATGACCTTATCTGCCGAACTTGCAAGACTATCAATTCTATTGCAAATGATAGCAGCATTTTCATTCATAGCTCTTCGGTAGCAGACGTTCTTGTTAATGGTTCCCTGTGGCAGAATGTGAATGACACACTGAACCGGGATGTTAGCACGACATCGGAGTAGGGTATTCAAATAGGGCCGGCTTTAAAGTCCGTAACACGCAATGTAGAATCCTTACGCACAAGTGCATTATTATATTTACATATTTATGGTATAGGTGTTAAGGACGTAGAAGCTCCTGATGTTCTTGGCATAAAAATTCGGTGTGACGTTCGCTGGAACGACCGCATTTTTCTAGTCTCAAAAGAAGCATTCAAATGCTAGGCTTTTTATACTATCTATACCACCAATATCCCATCGAAAATGGAATACAACTCCCATGTATGGGCCGGTGCTTCAAAGTCTATTTTGAGTCTCTTACTTATCGGTGACAGTAGAGAAGCATCGTCGTAATGTGGTGTGAGTCTCGCTGTTTTGCTGCTACTTCAATAGAATGTGCTCTATTAATATCAGGCAATCCGTTGTCCTCGAGACCATATTCATATTCGGCCGATTTGCCGAAGTTACATAGGAAATTCGCTTTTTATTCCTTTGTGGAATAAAATGTCTGCAGAAGTCTTGCCTATCAATTACAATGTTGGAAATTTTAAGTTGAATGTCCACAAACACTACTCCCTTCATTCGCCTCCTTAAAACCTATCTTCCTAGTTCCGGTGTAAAAAATTACATATGTACGTAGGGGGCGCCCGTGAGCATCCGTGAATTGTAGCTTCGAAATGGATAAAAGAACAAACAATTTCAATATATCGACCCCTGTGCGCGAAATTATAGTATGTTACACTTTTTTCGAAATCGACTTTTTTATGCAAAATGGTTCTAAATCCATTAATTCATCTGCAGATAAAGTATTATAGCGATAATTGTTATAGTTATGGAGATGACACTATGCACATTTTATCGTATGTGACAGTTACTGCTGTCAGGCAAATAAGAAAAATACGAATAAAAACGCTCACCTGTGAAATTTAGTTTTTGTAATATACGATAATTTCGCGCACAGGCGTCGATATGACTAGAATTTAGTTTCAGTATTGACTAAGATAACGATTACGGTCGGAGTGTATTAACCAAATAAGCCACCTCTTTTCTATTAGAAAAGCAATTAATGCATTAAATACTTAAACGAATAAATAAAAAAAAAATAAAATAAAATACAGAAAGTTGAAAAAAAAAACGTGATCCTTAAGGTAAAAACGGAATTGTATCAACTAGATCACCTGCGACCAATAGAGGGTTAATAATATTCAAATCACGAAACATCAAGTCATGATTTTCTTTAACTTTGTTATTTATTATATGACATTCACTTGAGTGGTGACCATCTCTGATTCAAACTTCCATTTTCATTTCCTTATATACACTTTTACTTGACGCCGTTGATAAGTTTAAGAAGAGTTATGAACAAAAAAATAAATGGAAATTTAGGTTTAAATACTTAAGCACGTTGTTACTTCTTTTTTGAAGCAGCACTTCATACTGTCCGTCTGTATGTTAAATTTTGTCTACTTTTTTCTTATGATATTTTCAATTTCTACTGAAAAAAAACTCTTTCATTTTGTTATTGGCAATTGGGTCACAGCAGTAAATTGTGAAAAATCAAATTAAACCATCAACACTTAACTGTGCTATAATGCAAACCCCACTTATGCCATCCACAGCCTATGCCAGTGACCATTGACTTGAAAATAATCAAAATACAGCGCGCAATAAATTTACATTTGTTGGAAATTACTAGTGGTGTAAAGTTACTGGTATGTTGTTTCATAGAATTTTACTTTCTAGCAGCAAATTGATTTTTTTTAATAGAAAAAAAAAATTGTTATGAATTCACACAATGGAGGAGGAGTTGTCTACTTTTCTTTTTTGTTTCAATTTGTAATGGCAGTATTCCGCCTTGCGGCCTTTTAACAATCCAACTGTTTGTAATTGAAACAGTTGTCATTGAAAGCGATATTTTTGGATCACAGTGCAAAACCATGTGTAAATTAAAGGGCCGTTCAGACTATTATACAAGTATTAAGACTTTCATCACATTTCACGATACAGAAATCTAAATACATTTATTGCGACTGTCAAAAAATCTAACGTAAACTGACATTTTGTATTCACACCATCACACTTGAAATATATTTCTATGCGATTAAAATTTTAAAAATGTTGGGCCTTTATATGAAAAAAAAATAACAAAAAATGGACGGCACGCCACCGGCGGCGGAACAGTTGGCTTGTGAATTTTAATCAGATGAAAAGTATCGTTTAGAAAATTTTCAAAAAATGAGAATGTATTATGGGATGTCAATTTTTTATCGTAATACTTGTGGTTTTCATAACATTTTGCGTTCACACTATCACACGTGCACGTATTATTTGAATTTTTGACAAGTATTAATACAAAGTATAATAGTCTGAATGGCCCTTAAGGAACAGCAAATACATAAGATCATTAAAGATAGAGAAAGGTTGAAATTGCTTTACAAAATTGGTTGTCTTTAGATGTGCTTTTGTGTTGAAAACCTTAATTTTGTTTGACAATTATAAAATTATTCGCTAAAAAGGTCAGCCGATCGACTACTAGACGGGAAGGCACAATACACGTTGCGATAAATAGCTAAAGATCTTGCATTGCGTAAACGCAAACAGTGACAATTCAAGCATTATTGAATTGCGAAATAAATGCAACCATATTTACAGTTTTGCCAAATCTAAATACGTTTATTTGTTCTGTATAATAATTTAATAATTTCGATGTCTTTTATATTTATATTTTTAGATCACTACATCCACTGCCAAAAAATTGTGGGAAAAATCTGATTGTAAAGGATCGGTGTCGACTGGTGTTTCCGGCGGCCCTTTAAATCCTTTACACATAGGTGATCCTCATGTTTGGAAAGATTCACCTTGGTCAACACAGAGTGAGACAATATTGCAACGTCCACGTACATTTCAACAAGTACCAGACACATCGGGTAGTGGAAATGCTGGGATATTAAGGTATGTTTGTTTAATTGCATCTATATGTACGTACTCCCTCTGATCGATAACTGAACTCCACTGTATTAGCGAATTAAATCCCTTTGTTGAAAAAAAAAATTCTAACTTTTATGTGTCTTTATTTTTTTATATTTATTTTATATTTATATTTATTTTATATTTATGTGTCTATATAAATACATAAGGATATTTAACATTTTAATTTAATTTTAAATGTTGAAAAACCTCATGAACACAAATATGTTAATTGATATGATCGAATTGTTTGTAGGATGAAATTTGGTAAACGTTTTAATTGAAGCTCATTTCCAATTTTTTCTGTGTAAGGGAACGCCTGTACTAATCAAATAGGTTTTGCTTCATTTTGAATATTAAACCTTCATGCCACTCTTTGTCGAAATATCAAGTATCAGCAGTCTTTAGCTGATTAATTGATGGATTTTGCTTCCTTTGCAACTGAAGCAAAAATGCTTTTATTTTATTTAACAATAATTAATTTTCGTTTTAAATGATGCTCTATATGATATAATTTTATATTTTATATTCCGTTTCCCTTGTGTGTGTAAGTCCCCGGGCATAGTAACATTAGGGGTAATGAGATGGCTGATGAGCTGGCGGGACTGACTTCGGCCGGTTTGCCATCTGCTGATATTATTTCTGGCATGGGGGTCTCTTTTGCTGAAGCAAAGGGACGGATAAGGGAGTTTTTCTGGGGGAAGGCCCAGGAGAGGTGGTCTATCTCCAACTGCGCCATAGCAAGAGCTCTGTGACCGCGGTATGATTTCTGTAGAACTCGGCAACTCCAGAGCTTTTCCCGATTGTTCATTAGTAGACTAACGGCCGTCTGCACGGGCCACTAGTCCATCGGCACGCATGCTGAGAGGATGGGCATTCCGTTCAATCCCCGGTGTAGGGTCTGTGGGGAAGATTCGGAGAGTTAGACTGTTGTGCACTTTCTCTGTGAGTGCCTTGGTCTGGCTAAGGCGAAGCTGAGAATCCTTGGGGCGCCTTTCTTTAATAACTTGGGGCTGTGCTCTGGGTTGGATTTGACGGACTTAGTGAGGTATGTGACATCCTCTAGTTTCTACGGCGCTAGGGCAATAAAACGGCACCTACGGTGCTACTTAAGTCGACCGCTCTTGGTCGACTTCCTTCCAACCTAACCTAACCTATCATAAAGCATTTGAAAAAATTAACTCAATAAAATTGATTATTGAAGAGGAAAGCATATCCAGATAGATTTATACAGATTTAAAATCATACAACATTTTAATTTCCAGAATAACTTCATTAATATTCATATAATTAATTTTCACTTTTGTTTCATTCTTTCAGTCCTCGTGATTCTACAAGTGGTTTAGGCGTTAAAATGGTCGAATACGTCTTGGGTGGTTCACCAACAAACAAAGAAAGTCCTTTATCGGGTTTGGAACCTCGTCTAAGGGCATTGAAGTTCGAAGACAACGATAAAGTAAGTTTCTAATGATCAGTACACACACATATGAAATCTATAATAAAAATGTAAATGTGGTTTTTAAAGTCTAACTGCCGTATTCTTAAAAAATTATTCGATGTATCCGTTTTGGATATTGATTGAATTTTGTATGGCAATTTGTCTAATAAAACTTTTATAAAGAAAAAATATTTTTATGAATACGGCAGTAAAACTTCGTCAAAACATTCTGTGAAGACTCATTTCTGTTTCTTTTATATTATTTCTTCTATTTATGTACAGAGCAGTATATAGTGCAATTTTACAATGCTCGTCCTGTTTTACATTCGACATCCGTTTTGTTTTATTTTTAATCACTTTACGGACATGTTGTTTTAATTCAATGTCGTTTATTTTGAACGGCTCTAATTGTTGCTTTAAGATTTAGCTTTTTTATTTTTGTTTTTCTTTTTTCATTTTCATCTCTAGAATCCTATTCTTCTTAATTTAATTTCCATTTATTATAATGTTATTTTTTTTATTGTTATTTACAGGCTCACGATGATAAAGAAAAGGGAAGTTCTCCATTCGATACGAATGGCTTAAAGAAAGATGACCAAGTGGGCACAACAAATGGCGTTGTCAATGGTTTAGACGACGACAAAGGATTTAAGTAAGTGAAGTAATATTTTTACTGTTTTATTGTTTTTGCTATGAAAACATAACAATAAGTATATATGCTCGTATATACCGGCGGTTTGAAGTGTTTGGTGTAGTGGGCTGATAATTATTAAGAAAATAGATTTCGAGATGCTTGATGAAATTCATTTTAAAATTTCACATTTTGGTTGACTTAATTTAACAATTTGGTTGACTTATTGGCGAGGTAACAATACAAGCGTTTCCTGATATTTTAGTTTCATTGAAAGCAAAGCGCATGGTAAAAGCAATCTATGAGTTTAAATTATAGAGCCAAACTTCAAATTATAGAACGTAAACAATATACTGTCTGCCTACCATGCAATGGGTTGCAGAATGTCAAAGAAACTACACCATCTGCAGGAAAGAAATCAATTATGAAATGGGTGATGAGCAAGATGAACGCTTTCACCAGGAAATATTTAGAATTGAACAGCGTTATATATAAAAAACTACTGTTGCTGTTTAAAGCGCGATACTGACATCGAAGTTTATAAAAAGCGAAATCTTCACAAAATTCTAAGAAAATTATCAGAAGAAGAAAGTATGGGTCTAAAATCTTAACCCAGCTCCCGCCAAGAGACATCAAAGTTAACGTTTGGGCAATTCCAAGCCAGCCAAATTAATCTTGTATTTTCTAGTTGGCCTCCGAAGTCAATAAAATTTTGTATATACTTGTCATCATTACTAAGAAAGCAAAAAAATGGAATTTTTTAGCCCGCTAAGTTTAGAAGAGCCGACAATACAGCGGCCACAATTTTCCCTAAAATTCCACTTCATTACACTTTTCAACTTCTAAAGTCAATATCTTTGGTTCTATTGTAGCTACAGAGGCCAATTTAGTTTTGTTTTAAAGCTCTTAATGTACACTACGAGACTACTGTTACCAAAAATAATTTTTGAAAAATTTTAAATCTTGGAATTACGCAAATTTGAATTTTGAAGTATCTCGGCGGGAGCTAGGTTTTGATTTTAGACGCATTCTTTCTTCTAGTAATTTTCTTAGACTTTTGTGCGGATTTCGATTTTGCTATACGCCTGTTGCCCAAAAAAATTGACCCACACTAATATACATACATATGTACATATATTATTTGGTATGTCATAAGCAACATAAGCCTGAGGAAATTTTTTTTTAAATGTGTTTTTTTACACTTCAACCACTATAATTTAGCCATTTATTAAACAATTTACAAAAATATAATATCAGATCCTTAAAACAGAAAGAAAAATTATAGAAATCTGTTGGGCAATAAAGAAGTTATGACTCTTTCCATTTGAAACTATAGAAAATAAGTTTTCGACTACATTTACCGTTATAAAATCACTTTACAAAGTGGCGTAAAAGACTAAACGTATTTTCGTTCTCTATGGACTCCAACAAAATAGAATAGCTACATGAGAACCCCCATATAATTTTTATACACTCAGTGTAATCATAAAGATTTTAATTTAAACCCAATTTAGTACTTTTTTGTTCGGTATAGCGTATGTCACAGTTTAACGAAAGCGTCTGACATTATATCATTCGTTATACCGAGCTTCGAGTGTAACTGCGATAAAAATCGCTAAATAGACTATAGATTTTTAACGATGGAGATTCACCTTTACCGAGTTACAGAATAAACGAAAATAAAGTGGTAGTAATTCGTATTTGATTTTTTTTATAAGTATCAAAAACTTTCGTGAGAATTTTTGGGACGTTGCAACATGTCATTCGCTAGATATTTTGACATTCAACTAATGTTGCTAAGTAACACTGTCATGCTTTCACGCACCTTTTTTGGTGGGTATACTGTAAGAATATTTACCTTAAATTTTATGTCACGTTTATAAAAGATTAAGCAAGCAAAATGGTCTACTTACAGTCTGCTACTCGTTTTAGTTATTTCAGCGTAAACACACTTTTCTCTCTCTCTCTCTCTCGCTAGTGTAAATACACATTAATTTTCATTCAATATTCTCGTACACTTGCAGTATAACCGGTTCCCAATTCATTTACCTTTGTTGAAGCCTACAAAAGTTTGCTTGCTGTTGCTTGCTTCTATTCTCTTTTATATTGTCGTCGTCGTCGTTTGAGTTAAAGTAAATCATATGGTGAGAAGTTGTAATAATATTTGAATCTTATTGACAAACTTCTCTCTATACAGGTATAATTTTTTTCTTCGACATGCTTGGTTGTTCTGTTATTGTTAATTTATTGCTGTTGTATATAGCCCAGCATTGCATTCATAATAAACACCTATTAACAAACAACAACAACAACAATATCAACTGCTTCACAATGACATTGACATTAGAATAGTAAAACTGGTTTCTTCAAGGTTCTTTCTCTCTCTCACACACTGCAAGTGGTGTGTGAATGTTTGCTGGTGGTTTATTGGCAGTGCTGTAAACAGAGTGCATGTAGCACTCTTCTTTAGTATTTTTTTTTAAATTACCGACGCTGAAAACTTTCGATTCACACTATCCTAGAAAATAAGGTTCCAATTTTTCATTTTTTTCTTTGAGCATTAGTTGGCGTTAACACCGCACAAGTCCTACTGCACACTAAAAAGCTCTAGTTTAATTTTAAAACCTAGCAGTTTTAGTATATACTAATTTGGAATTAAATGCAAAATTAGTTTCAAAATAGTTTACATTTTAAGGCAGGTAAATAAAATCAATGTTTACCTGGAATAGAAATAACACCAAAATTTCTTCATACATAAATATAGTGTACTGGAGTTAAATGAATTCCGTTGTTAATTTGTTATGTATAACACCGGCTTGGTGTTGAAATTTATTAAAAGTAATCCAAAAATTTTACTGTGTGCTTAATTTGTTTATGGTACAATAATATACTAGGGAACATCGAAGCTACAACCTTAAAAAATGTTTTTTTTTTATTGTTGCTAATAAAACCCAAATGACGAAATAATTTTTATTTTACTTTGTGCATGTGCAGGGTCTTTCTTTTTTGGGAGGAAGATATTCTTGGACAAGTTCATACTTATGGAAGGGAAATGGTCAGATTCATTGGCATACACCAGGGTCATTAGACAGTAAGGGGCACAATAATCAACGTGGTCACGGTCGAAGAAGGAGCTTAATTTCATAACTCTGCAGCTGCGTGTTAATTATAAAGCAAAGTTGCGTCGTCTCTGATGTTAATTTTGACGCTTTATTTTTGCAGATTTTATTTTTATTTAGTCGACGTTTTATTGCTCAAATAGCGACGAGGGGGTGCTGTAGTACAGAAAAACAAGAAAACATTTTTTTTTTTTACTTTACACGCTAACTACTCGCCAACAGCACCACAAGGTATATTTTCGTACTTGTAATTGAAACAATCTTAATTGCAATTACATGTAATTGAGGGTGGCGATGGTCGAAGTAGTCTGCACCTTGACTACAAACCGAAAAATTTTTCCTGGATTCAACCCCAGTTTCAGACTCATAAAAACATTTCGCATTTTTCTGTTGTGCATTTGTGGCTTTGTGTCAGTTGTTGTCGGAAGGTTTCAGTGGCGAAGGCATAGAACAGTAACGGCTTCAGCTGTATCCAATTCACAAGCACATCAGAACGCCCTCCTTCGTCGGTATTGTGTAGCTTCGGCGAAGTAAAATAATTACTAAAAATAGCTACTAAAACGAAGCTTCAAAATTAAATACGTCTCCTTGACATTAGAGACGCTACAACAGTGCTATAAAAAACAAATAACGTGCAAAAAGCAGTGTTGTTAGATAGTGAAGCTTCACCTTCTATCATTTCTCCGTCAATCCCTTTCCTCTAGTTCCAGCACAATGCACCGCATGTGTAGGGGTCATCTCCTGAGTGCTGGTCCACGATAAAAAAAAAATTGTAATTGAAGTTAAATAAAATAGAAATTTACCAACTTTTCCTAAAAGTAACTAAACTAAAAGTGCGTAAACTAGACTAGATAAACCATTTACCAATAAAACTTGATTCGTCTGAACACAGACATTTTTTTTTTAATATTTTCAGTGCTTGGCTTTTCCATAATGAAAATAATTAAAATAATCCCACGGCATTATTTTATGTAAATGTAGAAGTTTGTGAGTTTATATGTGTGAACGCTATTTCCGCTATATGTAAGTCGAAACCCCTTAATTGATGAAAATATAGAGTATTTTTTAGGGGGAAAAAAACGGGAAAGATTGGTACTTTTGAGCAAAAAAAAAACTGATACTTCTAGTACACTGTTGGCCGCAAAAGATTTTATTTTAATTTTAATGACAGAATGATTCCTTATAATTGTTTTAAAATTATTATTGTTCAACCGAAAAATAAGATAAAAAGTAAAAACATGTAATCAAATATCAAATGATTTCCAATATAAATTTATTATTTATTTTGTGGAAAAGTAGTTCTCTTAATTTGCTTCCCTGTAATGTTCTTATGCTAAAGCTTTGGTAACGCGGTCATTAAAAATTCATAGAGACAAGCCTTTGTTTTCGACGACATTTTGAAAATAAACTTGCACTTGACTGTGTAATCAATCAAGCAAGTTACAAGTGTTTTTATTATTTGAACATGTTACTTACATGTGTAAATTTAGATTTACTTTTCATTTTTAAGTAAGCGTTTTTCTCGTTTTCAATATGTTTTGAAATTGCATAGTTGACGCCTTTGGTTTTTTGCAATTTTATCTTTCTTTTTGTTAATATCAGTTTTCAATATATTTTAGATATAACGACGAATACAATGACAATAACTAGCCGCAGACAATGTCTAGGTTGGCTGGTATGAATAAAAACGACCACAACAATGGTATTATTTAAGAAGTTGTGTGTATCAGCAACTCGTCACCAATAAACAAATAGTTCAGTACACTACAGTAGCTCACAATATCTGCTAAAGAAGTTTACATAGTCATTGGATTTTCTTATCCTTCCTACTAATTATCTGTTCGACTTTGGTATTCCAAAGAAAATCAAAATTTTCTATTCATCGTACCAAATGTTTGTAAATTACCGATTAGTATACAAAATAATTTTCTGAGCCACTGTACACAACCTTGCTACTGCGTAAAGAAAATTCACTGTTGTCGAATAAGCACTTGAACTAGAAACGTATGTATCTACCAGATCAGATACAACATAAATATTTTACTTCTCCATTTGTTTTTGGTAAACAGCCAAAGCGACTTACATAAATATTTGTTACACCAACGATCATTTGGTAACATTTCTTAAACTGTTGTTTGCTTTTACAATGTTAGCGGAATTCACTGTTCGTAGTAAATTACCATTATAGAACTTTTAGATATTTTAGCTTTAGTAATTTAGCATTTTTTTTTGTTATGCTAAAGCTACAAGATCCAAAAGGTTTTTACTACGAACCGAGAATTGCGCTACTGTTTCCTTGTGTTGAATGAAATAATAATCTCTCCTCTTTATTTCTTAAATAACTGCACTTGTTTGATTGCTATTTTTGCTATTTTTACTTGTCATCGTATTTTATTAAAAAAAAAACGACATCAGCGCATGTCGGATACGTAATTATTCTAAAATGTGGCCGTTGGATCGTTCCACCATTTAATTTACGCAGGGTTGTATTTGTAAATTTTGTTAAAAAAATTTAAATCAACAACGATTTCACTGTTCGCGGAACTCTCAAGAATCTTGAAAAAAGAATCGGAAAGGAAACCGAAGGTAGATATAATTTTGACGTACGAGGGCGGATCAATAAGTCCGTGAACTTTCGAACTTCCCTCGTAGTTATATGAAATGCAATACTGTTCTCATCAAGTACAGTCGAAAAAATCCACGATATGGTGGTGTTGGCCGATTGAATAGTAAAAGTGCGTGAGATTGTTGATGCCATGCATTTCATATGGCAGTGTGGTTTAGATTTTAAATGATCAGCTGGGTTTAAGAAAGTTGTCTGCAAGATGGGTGCCGCGTTTGTTCTCAATGAGGGTTCATTACTGTTCTCCGGAAACCAAGCAGCATTCGAAACAATGGGTTGCTCCGGGTGAGCCTGCTCCGAAGAAGGCAAAAGTAAGTTTGTCGGACAATAAGGTGATGGCAACAGTTTTTTGGGATGTACGCTGGATAATCCACAACGATTACCTTCAAAAGGGAAAAACAATAAACGGCGAATATTATGCCAACTTATTAGAACGATATAAGAGGATTTAAAAAAAAAACGACCACATATGGCCAAGAAAAAAGTTCTTTTTCATCAAGATAATGCACGGGTGCGCACGTGTGCAGTCTCAATGGCAAAACTGTATGAGTTGGGCTACGAATTAGTACCTCATCCGCCATATTCTCCGGATTTAGCCCCTAGTGACTACTTCCTATTGGAGATTTAGCTCCAACGATGAAAACAAATGTCTATTTTAAGGGCCTCGAAAAATTCAATTTTTTTTGGAAGGGATACAAAAACTGGAGAAACGTTGGACTATGTGTATTGAGTTAAAAGGAGATTATGCTGAAAAATAAATTTTTGGTTTGGAAAAAAAACGGACTTATTGATCCGCCCTCGTATATGTACAAAGACTACAATTTTTTTTCCCGCAGATGTAGTTGTTAAACAAACGACTTAAGCGCCAAGCGAAAACACACGAACACACATCCCCAGTTCAAATATACATTTATTCTCTGTATTCGATTCAACCGACAGGCGAACGGAATAAATTTATGCAATATTTAAATCACTCGCTGGACATCTATTTATTTGCATATATATCCGTTTTTTTTTCTCTATTTGCGTGTGTCACTCAATTTGGCATTTTGGAATATCTTCTCTTTTTTTATTACTTGAATCTTATTGAGGTAGATCAGAGAGAAACGTTAAGCAGCGCGTATAAAGTGGTAATAAAATGCAAATTGAATCTACAAATAATAAAACCAAACGTGCTGCAATTAACAGCAGCTAATTTCTTAATAATACAATTGTTGTTTTTGTAGAGAATATATATTAATAAATATATTTTTATACACGACACAAAAACAAATAATACACTGCCCGATCCCATTTTCATATTAGTGTGTCTCTCTCTCTCTCTCCCACTCACACACACATTTTAATGTTAAATAATTATATATAATAATAGTGTGACCAGATCTAAAATAAAACAGAATTGCGACTGTGTTTCCTCTAAAATACAGTCGAACTTCTCTATAACTTAGTAGCTGGGGACCGACTAACTTCTACATTATAGAGAAAATTTGCTATAGAGGGGCTGTCATCTTTAAATATGTACATTGTATTCCATGTACACATCTGCTTTTTATTTCAGTTAAGCGTTACCTACATCCAAACAAATTTATATGGATACATAAAATTAAGCATTTAAGACATATTTAAAAAAAATTATTTCTGTTTGTTTTAGACTTTTAAATTTAACTTCATCAACAAAGTCTCACACAGCTATTGAGGGATTCACTATTTATCATATAAAAAGGAAGCTGTGTCTCAAGAAAAGATTCTTTACAAAGAAAAATACGCCATAAAAAATTCGCTATAAGAAAAAAAAATATGAGGAAAACCTTAACGAAACGCAGTGTTCTCAAAAATAATTTATTATGGAGAAAAATTCGTTATAGTGAAGTTCGTTATAGAGAAAATCAACAGAATTATCTTTAATGTGTGCCAAATCTGATTTTACTGATAAAGTACATATCGGCATATTTTTTTTTTTTTTTTTTTTTTTTTTTTTTTTTGTTAAAAAGGTGTTGTCAACGTAAACTAAATGTCTGGGTATTCAATAGCATTTTGGCCCTAATGATTTTGTATATAAAATTTAATTATGTATGAATATTCCTTGTCTGCATCCGAGAAGTTAGTCGAGATATAATTATGATATACGTGTATTTTTATCGCATTTCTTAATGAACCACATTTTAAACCGCATCCAATATCTTCCAACTATCGCAGTAATTTTGCAGTCGGTTCTAAATATAAAAAAAATATCAATATTTTAGACATATTAATTTAGCATTTTCTAGCATTATTATTATTAAGTGTAAAAGTCTGTATTTAGCTGCAAAAATGCTAAAATGGTCACACTGATAATAAAAAAAAGACAAAAGCAGAGAGAGTGAATCATTCATTTAGCTCTTTAAAAATATAACGAACAACTAACTAAAAACGAATACAAAGTTAAACAGAAACTAATAATAGCTGTGTTCATTTACTTTCCTGTGAAAATTTACATAATAAAAAGAAAAAAAAATTACATAAAAATTTCCACAATAAAAAAAAATCAACGCTTTACATGTAACAATTTGCGGGGAAAAATGTACACCGTTGACACTAAAATTATTCTATTGTAATTGCCATTAGGAATTCTACTGAGAGCGATGATATCAACGATTTTTATTAAGGAATTGTGAACTAATGATAATCACAAATAAATCTAAGAGGCATATCATATAAAATAAAAATAAAGCATTAAAAAATCCATAACAGGACATTAAGGTATAGAGAGTTCTTAGTGAAGTATGGCGAACTCCTAGTTCCAGCACAATGAATCCCATGTGTAGGGGTCATCCCCTGATAGCTGGTCCAAGATAGAGAAAAGAAAAGAGATAGCTTCAATACATAATGTTTCATGTATTTTCGAATGACTTAAAACATAAATTTGTTAATACGTACATAGATATTTGTTGCGAAATAATTGATCACAAAGTTTTGTGACGCACGCCACAAAAATCAAAACTAACTTTTGAGATTTGAAATATCGTTTCGTAATGGTTAGCGAATTTTACGTAGTAAAGCACACAATACCTAACGGAAAGGCAAATATAAAAAGAGATTTTATAATTTTTTTTTTATCAAAAGCCGTGAAGACTTGCTGACGCACGTTGCGTGCAACATGTTACATTTTTTGTAATTCATATAAATAAGAACAACTGTTTGAAGAGCTCGCATTAAAGCTATTCGCTACCCTATTGACTATGGCCTGTAAGTTTTTTTTTGTCATTTCAATTATCACTCCCGTTGCAAATTTTACATGTATAATTTGTATAAATTTGTAAAAATCTTTAGTGAAAGAACAGGGCTAATAATAATTAATAATAAAGCGGCATACACCTTTATTTATATTTGCAGTCTTGTCTTTCCTCTCTTTATTACTTTTGTTTTTGTCATCGTTCTATCGTTTCAACTAGTTTGAGGTCATTAGCACTGTAAAAAAACGACAACAACAATTAAAATTCTCTTATTTTTCTTATTACTTAATAAAGTGTTATGTAGAATTTTTTAATAAATTAAATTAGGCATTTATTAATTGCAGAATTGTATTGTTTAACAAATGAATATACGTAGTATTTACTTAAAGGCAATTAAGAATCTTCCGAGCTTGTTGAATGAATAATGACGGGTTAGAAATTTTTTTTTGATGATACTTCTCTTTAGTTTCTTTTAAAGCCCGGATGCACTATCCTATCCTACACAATCGCACGATCTGCCACATATGACAAGTTTGCTAGCAAGTAATGCCTTGTACATACTTGGTATTTCTTTTCTTGTCATTTTTTGAAGGCCCATTATGATGTCACAAAATGCCATAGTGTGTGCCCAGCATAAGGGTATTCCCACCCCACAGTGCGTAGCCCAGTCACAGACTGCACCCAAAGCGTTAGTCATAATATCGCTTATCACGTTCGTAAACATCGCCGATTCCAATATTATCATGTCGTCAGCGCACGCTACGACCTTAACACCCCTCACACGCAATTTACATTCACACAAATTATGCAATTCTTACAGAAGGGACAGAAAATAAAGAAAATCTGTTAAATACCCCGCTAACACCAGAAATTTCCACATTTTGGCGCTAATTTGCAAGGAAAATACTTTAAATGTATCTATTGTTTGTCTCTATACGGCAAATTTATTGAATACGTGTTGCCACTGTGGTATTTTATTATAGCGAACGCGTAATGGTTATGCAGTTCCGAACAAAAAAAACATTATGTATAGTACAAATTCAACATCATGTGCATTTACAAAAATTATTATTTTGGACCAGCACTCAGGGAAAAACCGTACACATTCGATGCATTGTGCTGGAACTGGTGGAAAGGGATAGTGAGAGATATGACAGGACAGGAGGTGATGCTTCACTATCATAAAACTCTTGTTTTGCACGTTTTTTGTTTGTAGCAGTGTTGCAGCGTCTGTGATGTATAGGAGACGTATTCAATTTTGAAGCTTTGTTTTTGTAGCCATTTTTGTGACTACAGTGACTATGACTTCGCCACTGAAACCTTCCTACAACAACTGACACAAAGATGCACGTGACACTTTGTGGTTTTGTAACTATCGTGCGGACCACTTCAGACATAACCACCCTTGTTACTCGTTGTATGGTTAAGCTATAATATATGTACATTTCGTTGGCCACCTTCACATGATTTCCAAAAAAACTTCCTTGACCTGAAATTGCTTTTTTGGTTTTTTAAAAAAAACTCACTAAATTGTCGGAAAAAAACGAACGAATGGCGGTTTAAATTTTTAATTTAATATTTGTTAATTGAACTTTTTTAGTTTTACAGGTAGGCAGTGTTGTCAATGTGAAGATTAATCGTATTTTCGCAGTTTTTGTAGATGTCAAAAAGCTGAAATTTTTTTAACTACAAATTTTTTTTTTAACATATGGCATTTAGCACTTTCCGAAGTTCCTGTTTATAAAAACGTGTTGATAAAAGTATTTCTCAATCCAGCGAAATTCTTCCAATTTCATTGGTGAAAAAACATAAAAGAGCCCAGCCGATTTTGGTCCAAGTCATCAAGGTCTCGTGATACCTGTATAGCAACAGCTAACGTTGAAAGAATTTTGTATGTACATATATTAACAAAATAAGAAATTAATTAGATACACCAATGCACAATAAATTGTATTGTGTGATATTTTATATAAATCGGATTCTAAATATTGAAATTTTGAACAATAAAAAGAAATGAATAAATATTTTAATAAACAAATTATATTGTTACTCCGTGTATAAATAATTTACAAATATAATGTATGCAAATAAATATTTTAACTGCATTTGATTAAAAAAAAAAAAAGATTTTTAATATAAAAATAAGATATTTTTGGTCAATATCCAGAGAAAAAAAATGGTAACACTGCTCGTGATTAACATTTATAAAATTTCCCTTTATTCTAATTGGTTTCAATGTATACAAGTTTATGAACCACTGCAACTTTATTTGTATTCTTAAATTTTTGGTTGGTTGTTAACTATGGTGTCATGTTAAAAGTTTTGTGGTGAATTTTATTTAAAGATTTCTATAAAGGTTCGTGACTATACTACAACATGAAAAATGAAGCTTCTCAAACTGTTTTAAAGGGATAATTTCACAATGTCTTAACATTATAAGGAAATTATTTTAATTTAATTTTAATTTTTTTATTGCAGCCGCACACCAGGTTCACGACAACCTTCACCAGCTGAAGAAAATCTACCACGGCCACCCAATTTACTTGATCCTAGCCAACATGGTGGCTTTCAACCCCACGCTTTTAATCACATGTTGGGCGTTGCGGGTATGGATCATCCGGGTAATAACTCTGGTTCCGGTTGTCCCGGTGCTCCTGGGCAAATGAATTCCGCATACACCCATCATCAAATGTCTCAAATGAATCAACTACAACCGCCCGTTATGAATGGTGTTGGCGGTATGCAAATGGCGCAGGTAAGTTGAAAATGTTGGGTGTTTATTTTATTTATTATTAGTATTTTTCTATTTCGTATTTGTTTATTTTAATGTTTTCTGGTGATATGTTATTATTATTATTATTTCTTTTTATTAGAGCCCCATGCTAAATCATCAAGGGCAAGGACCTAATCAAATTGAATCTCCTGGAAATCTGTTGCAGCAACAGCCACAAAATTTTGATGTTCAGGTAAGCTTTTAAAATGTCTAGTTTTTAATTTTTAAATGTTCTGACTTTTTAAACAACTGCATACTTAAATATTTGCAAAAGTTTTCTATTTGAAATCCAATATCCAAATCAAAATTGAATTGGATGCCATTAAATAGAGCCCTGCAATCAAATATTTTTAGTTTCATTAAATGTTTTAAATTATTATCCATCCACACAATATAAACGTTGATTACACTTAAGTAAAACATTGTATGTACGTACTTAAGTAAAAAAAAAATGACATGAGAGAAGCCAATGCGTAACATGATGGTAAATTTGAACTTTTCAACAGTTGTGTACATTTGAATCAGATAATTCTCGTATTCAATTTCGCCAAAGAATTGGTATATATTCGCATAAGTTTTGTATTCCACGTAAAATCAATCCACTCGGAATTATAAATTAATTTTTGTTATAAATGTTTATTGTTGTTGAAATGCTATGACAGTTCTTATTGGCTCAAATGAACTTAGAACCAGAGCCACTTGACAAGTGGTGGAAATTAGTTTTAAAGAGCACGCTTACAATAGCGGCAAGTCTGTCGAAGCGACCCTACAAGAGGTTGTACAGCACATTGAGAGATCCTTGATTTGGGCATCTGTAACCTGGCGATATTCATAGATATACAAGGTGTTTTCAACAATGTAAGAACCTTCAAGGCTTATTGACTCCATAAGCATTTTCAAACTAGACCAGGTCTTAGTCGTCTGAATAGGTCACATGCATCGAAATATTTCTATAAATTGCGAAGGAAGACAGGGCAGATTACAGGGAGATAAAATATCTCCGCTGCTATGGTTGACCACCATTCACAGTCTACTGAAATCTGTAACCGAGTACGGTTTCAAACCCGTATGAGTGTCAACCCGAACAAACAGAAAATTTGCTTTTTCACCATAAGGAAGCGAAAGATTCCTATTTGTTGGGACATTACGATACGAATAGAAATTTTTATTTATTTTTAAAGGCAATATACTTTTCGCTTTTTTAAAGACCGATGTGTCACATTAAATTTTATTTATTTATTATTTTTTTTAATTTATCTTCCAAACGGACAACATTTTCCATAAATTTTTGTTTTGTCTCAGTTTAACTCACATCCAGCTTTTTAAGCAAACATCCTTAACAAATACCATAAAATCCTACGAATAAAGAAATGTTCCCATATCCAAATGGATAAAAAGTTGTTGTAAGTTAAATTGTAATTGCGGCCATGTTAAAGCACAATAAGCACCACATGACAATGATGATGGTGCGGCACACAAAGTTAATGCTCGAGAAAATGTATTGCAGAATTCATTTAAAGAAATTTTTGGCAAAGAAATTCCATCAGCCACTCGAAACACATGTAGACAATGTTAACGGCAAAACGGAACAAATAAAACAACCGCTATTGATTTTCAATTTGGTAACGGCAGCAACACAAACGACGAAGCAGAAGAAAAAAATGCCACCGACGAAAAAAAAATTAAAGGAAGGAAGTGTTCCTAGTGAAAAAACGAAAAGAAACTGAAACGGATCAAGTAAAACACTTTTACACAAAATGTAATACAGGCTCTATATACATATGCACCTAAATACATACATACATACATACATACATACATACTATTTGTATGTATGCATGTGCATATACTTGTATATTATTTTGTTGACAAAATCATGCAACACATGACTGTGTGTGTCATTTAGAGAAAAAAATTCCCTTTTCTTGGGTGCCACACACAGAACAAAAAAAAAAAAAAAAAAAAAAAAAAAAGATTGTGGTGCAACAACATTGGTATGTTGCAGAGGTGGAAACCTTTTTACTCTTAGATGCCACAAATTAAAAAAAAACGATAAGAAACGAGGCCGCATAAGTTTCAATACCCAGCAATTAACTTTTTTGAAATCATTGCTGTGTTCTATTTCTTTCTTTTTTTTTCAAATTCAGTTCTTCTTTATTTCATATTAAATTTTTTTTATACATATTTTTATAAATACAAAAATCAATAAAATTTACTGGCAGTTTTCCGATATCGCTTCGTTCGCATACATATTTGTAGTGAAAATAAAGAAAAAAATTTTTGGTTTTTATTTTCGAACGATATTTTGAGGGGCTGAACAAATATATTGACAGTATACACGATAATTGTGGAGCATTTCTATTTTGTGAAATTTGTTTTTCAAATTTATGTAACATTTAACACAATTAAAGGAACTTTACTTGTGACGACGCCGCAGGTTCCCCATCTCTGGCATATTGCATTGGCAAGTTTTTCCCTCTGCTCCATTTGACTTTGTTTTTGTATTCGTTGTATTACACTCTGCCAGTAAGTAAAGCAATGTTTGCAATTGCAATTAAAAAAAAAGAAAAAAGAACAAGCACAGTGTTCTTCTGTGTGCCACAAATTAAGCAGAAACTTTTTAAATGTGAAATCATTTAAAATCCTGACGTTTTTCTCGTTTGCAGAATTATCCGTGTGAAATGAAAATAATTTGGATTTATTTTGAAGTGTGTTCGCGTTATATTTTTTTGATGTTAACTATAAAAGTTGACTCGAAATTAATTTTGCAGATTTAAGAGAAACTCATAGAATTCAGAAACAGAAAATATCCTGCTTGGTTGTAAAAAAAATTTTTTTTTTTTTTATACTAAATTTTCTATTTCGTATTCATGTTTGATCTTTTTTTCACACTTTCGGCTGATTCTGCTGGAAAACTGTTTGAATTGGCGTCGGTCTCTGTGGGCATATGAAATGAGGTAAATGATTAACTTGATATCGTTACGTTATATTCCAATATAATCCAATCAAAATCAGTTTTAATTTCTGAAAATGTTTCTCCAGACACCTCAAATTAAACTAAATTAATTTTCCTCACAATCTTTTTCACTAACAAACTTAAAACGTAAAAAATTAAAGTGGCAAAGATCTTTTCTATCAGCTTTACCAACTTCAAAATAAAAAATATGTGCACATTTTTACGAGCCGTAAATAAGTAATTTACTTGAACTGTCATCTTCATAAAAGTATTCTTGATTCAACAAAAGTTGAAACATTCAATTCACTTGTGAAAGATTAAGCTTTGTTTTGTGATTTCTTTGCTTATTTGGGCACAATGGAGACAGTTCTTCCTGCTAGATATATTTTGTCTTGAACTTTTCTTAAATCGATCGGATCTTGTTGAAAATAAAAACCCAAAATATTAATCAAACTCAATACCAAAGTATTGTTCCGCAAAATATCCCATGAAATCTCTACTAATGTGTTGGAGTGAATCAGAATATCAGCCGGCACACTACACGGCAATATTTTGGGAAGAACAAGCATCCACCCACCTACATATTTGCAAAATAATAACGGTTAAAGCTATGGAAAATACAAGTTCATAAAGAAAAATGCGCCCATATTATATTTAAATTACGCAGGAAAACAATTCCACTAAAAAACCAACCGCTCGCTCGTTGAGCACTCAGAGTAGAAATACCTTCATGGCAACCGAATATGTAGAGAGCGCAAATATATACAATTGAATATGTTTAGAAATTGTTTCCAACATATTGACTTATCGGAAGAAACTCTGTATGCAACAAATTTTTCATACAAAATGTGAGAAAATTTATTTTAATTTTTTGGGATCCAATGTATTTGCAAATGTATAAAAATTGAAACACAGCGGTGGAAAACGGATAATAACTGCCTTACTGCCATTTTCACAATGTCTGATTATTTTACTTTTAACAGCAAATTAACTAACTGGCGGTTTGCTTAACAGGCACTATTTAATCGTCGGTTAATGATTTCAGTTTCACCATCCTTCAGTTACTTAGCAAAAGAAATCGCTAAGTCGCCGTCCATACTGTTGAGTTTTTGCTGCAAAAGTTTTTTGAATTCTCTTTTGAAACTGCAGCCGTGTCCATACATGAATCTTTTGCTTCATGTTTAGTATTTTTTATTCCTCCCTTCTATCTTCTTTTTTTAATTTTTTTTTGACATTTCTCAATACCGAATGTAAATATAAAATAACTACCCTGTGATAGAAGGTGTGAATATTTTTTTTTGGATAGACATTCGAAGCACAAGGTATAATTTGAAGCAAAATGGACACTAAGAAGAAAAATTATATAATAATTTTTATATAATTTTATATTTTTTTTTTAAATTTTTGATTATATTTCACAATAAATTAACAATAAAACAGGGTAGCTATTATTATGATAGAAGTTAACAGTATACCAAACGAAAAGAAATAAAATGAAACGTCAAATACACCAGTACATACTTCCACTCCTCTTCCCCTTCTCATCATCAAACTCCAAAGTTTTGCAGCAAATGTTTCACAGTATGGCCGGGGACTAAATAGTATGGCAATATTGTTTGTTTACGAAAAATACTATAATGACAGAAAATAGAAAAAAATCTTAATGTTTGTGAAAAAAAACATTGAAGTATACTGAAAGGAAATGGCGGAATATTCATAAGCAACAAATTGTTTCAGCTTGGAACATTCAAAAAAACAAGTGAGACAGGTAAAATATTGGTCTATAAAAATATTAAGATATGCACATGTTAAAAAGTTTTTTGTAGCACCTCTAATTTCACAGCAAGATTTCTTTTTTTTGTTTCAAAGTTTTAAAATTATAAAAATTGAAAAAATATAAGTTTTGCTTTCCCATTTTTTACATGTGTACATTTTTTCCATTTATCAATTAAAATTAGCAATGCATAGGTGTCGATTATATTGTTAACCGCCACATTTTGTTCGGTTAAATTTAACAGACACTTTTTCGTTAAATGGTGTCAGTTAAAAGTTAATCATACATTGTGAAATATATTTTTAGTTAATCGACTGTTAAAGTTCCAATTAAGTTTTAATCAGATATTGTGAAAATGGCCGTTAGGCGTACGGAAATGATTTTATGTATTTAACATTGTACAACGTTATTTTTACTACCAAAAATATTGAATTTGTTTTACGGAAATTTTGAAATGTTTTCGATTTAATTCAATTTTAAATTTAAAATAGGTGATCATTTTGTGTCCGAACTACTGTTGATTTTTTGCAGATAACAGACTCTAAAATACTCCCGCTTAACATCGATTAGTCAAACTTTTGGGAATAAAGCAGAGACCTAAAGAAAAACACTCTATTTTCTTTTAATATTTTTAATTGCAGTTCTTCGAAACTCTTTTTCTTTTTCTCTATTCCTTGTACGTGTGTACATATCCTTTTATTTCTTTATTTCCTACTGCCAATTTCTTTTTTAGCCAAAAGCTTTAAAAGTATTGAAAAGCAATTTTGCGGCTAATAAATCCGATTTTCTACTCAACTCCCCCCACCCTGCTTTAAAATAAAGTATACTTTTTTTTTTGTTGTTGTCTTTCTTCACAACAATGGGTATCGTGCGTGTGTATGACGTGTTTTTTTTTTACACTTGATGCAATAAATTGTGCATTTGCAACATTGACTGCTGTGAGTACTGTATGCAATTTACTGCAAGTGCAAATGAACAAATGGTTCTTTACAATTAAGCAAAATTGCCGCTCACTTCTTCCCTTGCGTTGTGTTATACATGAAAAAAAAAAAGTCAACCATCCTCTTGCCACATTCATTGTAGGCTCATTTATTGATAAACGACGAGTATTAATGTTTCTCTCCATTATGCAATTGCCTGCTGTATGTATTTAAATCCAAAGGGGATTGGTTGCTGGTTGGTTGCTGCAACATCAATTCAAGCGCACAAACGATTTTTATTTTTATTCAAAATAAACAAAGAGAAAAGTATACCGTAAAATTTGTTGCAAAGATAAAAATGAATGAAACTACCAATATAAAAAAAAAATAACTGCTTGTGTATTTAAATTGTAAAATATCTACCTGAAATTCAGGTCATTAAATTTGTAGCATGAAGTCCCCAGTAAAAGTTTAAAAATGAGGAAATTAAAAGAAAAAAAAAACTAGTTTCGCAATGAAAGGTCAAGAATAAAAGAATACGTACTTCAAAGGTATAAAAAGGTATCGAACAGTTTTCACATGCACTTAAATCAAGCCGAAAATGCGATTACTCGAGCGATCCATTGCTGGAAATTCTTAAAATGTGTACAAAAATCTAACATCAAGATGAAAATCATAAATTTAGTACGGATTGACGTTTTGTATTTTTGTAATTCTCAAAGATTTCCTGAGAGTTTTTTTTTTTTTTATAAACATGAAAGATTTTTTTTTAGCTTTTTTAAAAATTTGTTTGAAGGTCGTCTAATGCGTTGGTATTCAGACAACATGTATCTATATGTATGTTTAAAACATTAAATAAAGTCTTGTAATCCATACACAAGTTAGAAATTCTTGAATCAAGCACATTATACACTTCATTCGATCTCAGTTTTTCTTAAATCAATCGCGTTTTTTGCCTTATTTCAAGTACGTATTCGGTATTAATACTAAATATTCACTTTTAGCGCTTAAAGAATGCGTGCTTGACTAGGAAAATCCGTCGTTACCGTACTTTTGACACAGCTTGGCATAAATTTTTTGTTTTTTTTTATCTAGCACAAGCACTTAGGAGATGTATTGTGCTCGAATCGGAGGAAAGGGATAGTTACAGAAATGACAGCAGGTGCGGCTTCACTTTCTTACAACTCTGCTTTTGCACGTTCTTTGTTTATAGCAGTCTTAAAGTGCCGCTGATGTCAAGGCGACGTATTAAATTTTTAAGTTTCGTTTTAGCAGCCATTTTTAGTAATTATTTTATTTCGCCGGTGCATCACAATACCGGCGAAAGAGGGCATTCTGATGTGCCTGTGGATTGCTATCAGCTGAAGCCTACCGAAACCTTCCGACAACAACTGACACACTAATACACATCAGAAAAATGCGAGATGTTTTTTTTTTTTTTTTTTTTTGTATATAATTTTTCGTCTGAATCTGGAGTTGAACCCACGTCTGTTTTTTGGTTTTGTAGCCAACGTGCAGACTACCATCCATCGTGCATTCGCACTTTTGCTAAAACTTAATTTTGTTTACTTGTGACCTTAAAAAAAATCATCTAACTGTTAACTTATCTTCAGTCTT
The DNA here is from genome assembly GCA_963924685.1 of Dexiosoma caninum. Lineage (NCBI taxonomy): Eukaryota > Metazoa > Arthropoda > Insecta > Diptera > Tachinidae > Dexiosoma > Dexiosoma caninum. The sequence continues at coordinate 22,407,007 of OZ004725.1, read as the reverse complement.
TTTAAAATTGACCAATTTTTAAATCCCAAATAAAGAAGTTTCACACTCAGGCATTCGCTTTTTTTACATTTAAAAAACAAATTGGAGTAGAAACCTAAAAAACGGAACATTTTCAATTTTTATGCTCTGTTTATTAAACATATTTCTTCAGTAACGATTTCTTGCAGTTTTGCCTTTTTTTTTTAATTAATATTTTCATTATTTATTTTTTTTTTCCATGATATTTTCAACACCTCATAATTCTTCAGTTACTGCTAAATTGATTTTTCAACGTAAACTTTTTGTGATGAAAAACTTAAAATAATTACTTTTCAATTTGTGTTTGTTGTGCGATTAAGTTAGTTATTTTTATTATTTAAAAACGAGCCAATATGTACGAGTATGAGTGTGTGTTTTTTTTTTATTATTATTATTTTACGTTTAAATTAGGTATAAATAAATATTATATTGAAATCTTTATTAAATGTACCCTACATAAGTTTATTCTGTTATAAAGTTCCTTTAGAAAGAGAACATTTTCCGTGTTGTATTTACAATAATATCGCCAATGTGTATGTCATATTCGAAGATGTGCCGCCCAATCAAAGCAAATTTGAGGTTATGAAGTAAATAGAATTAAAAACACAAATTTTTTTTTTTTTTTTTTGCCACATTCAGCTTTATGGATACCAATGTCAAGTAGAAATATGGGAATTCATACTGGTATATAATGTCGGGAAATATCCACCTCTAGCACGTCGCCAGATGTCCGTTTTTTCAAAAAATTTTTAACCACATTTTGCAATAAAGCTTCGCTTATCACGTCAATGCAGCACCGAATTTCATTTTTCAGAACGTGAATTGTTGTGGTTTGTTCACGTAAATCCGGTCTTTCAAATGGCCCCAGAGAATATATTCCAGCGCCGTTAAATCACAAGAACGAGACGGCCAATTGACATCGCCAAATCGACCTGAAAATTTCTCATGCAATAACTGAATTGTTTGGCCGTCTGTCGGGCTTGTGACGCGTCTTGCTGAAACCAAAGGTCATTGATGTCAGCACTAGCCAATTGTGGCTGGTTATAATGGTTTGGTAGCGCAGAGAATTTACGTTGATGGCATTTCCTTGCTCATTTTCCAAAAAAATACAAGCCGATGATGCCGCCTGACCACAAACTTCACCATACGGTCACTTTCTTTAGATTTAATGGTTTTGCGAAAACTGTTTGTGGATTTTGTGAGCCCCATATGCGACAATTTTGTTTGTTTACATAACCATCACTAGAGATGAGTTTATTGAAAAATGCGCTGTTTTTGTTCAGTTTTTCCAACAGCCAATTCCCAAACGTTCGACACAAACAATGGTCGGCCGGCTTTAAGTCTTGAATGAGTTGAACTTTGTAAGCGTCAATATGTAGATTTTTATGCAAAATTTTGCGCAAAGTGCCTCTGGTGATGCCCAATTGTTGCGAACGTCGACAAGTTGATGTTCCAGGCTCATTCTCAACACTTTGCTGTATACAGCGTCTAGTTTGTATCACTACGGCCACTACGAGCGTATTGTTTTGGATTATTGTCAGCAACAGTACGGTGAGCCTCGCATTAAGTGATTAAATTACGCACAGCGGTCTCAGAAGGAGCCTGATTACGAGAAAAAGCTGCTCGAATTTTACGAAGTAAGTAAAATTTTCATCATTTTGAGGGTGGCGATGGTCGAAGTAGTCGGCACGTTGACTACAAAACGAAAAATTTTTCCTGGGTTCAACCCCAGCTTCAGACTCATAAAAACATCTCGAATGTGCATTTGTGTGTCTTTGTGTCAGTTGTTGTCGCAAGGTTTCAGTGGCGAAGGCATAGGCACTATGGTCACTGAACATCACCGGGTTCAGCAGTAACCATCTTGGACCAGCACTCAGGAGATGACCCCCACACATGCAATGCATTGTGCTGAAACTAAAGGAAAGGGAAGGTTGTAGAGATCACAGTTGGTGAAGTGATAGATAGAGAGAAAAACTTTATTATTTTTACAACTCCGCTTTTTGCATGTTTCTTGGTTTTAAAGCAGTGTTGCAGCTGGTATCAAGGAGACGCATTCGAATTTTGAAGCTGTATTATTTGGTAACCATTTTTATTAATTATTTTACTTCGTGGATGATGCCACACAATGCCTACAATGGAGGAGGGTGCTCTGATGTTACTTGTAGATTAGTATGAGTGACTATGGCATCGCCACTGCAGGTTTCCTACAACAACTTCCACAAAGGCACACTAATGTATCTCTATCGCACTGTTCGGTCGGATGCTATAAATAAATAATAAGATCAAATGCGGTTAAAGGCCGTTTCACACTATAATACGTTGTATTAAGACGTATTACGTGCAAGTGTGTTAGTGTGAATGCAATGTGTTATGAAAAAGATAAATAATAAGTCGACGACATCCCATTAGACTTCATCGTTATAAGATTTTTCATTTTATCAGTGTTTTAATATTACAAAAGCAAATAAAGAAAATAACAAAATCACAAAAATAAATATTTATTGCAGAAGCCCAGGGTTTGTTCTTTCTACTTATACTTTTGATTTTATTTGAAGTGTGATAGTGTGAAAGCAAAATGAAATATTACTTTAAATTTTTTTTCGATATCTTTCTCACAAAGTCTTATGCAAGTCGGAAGACTTGAATTAAGTCTGAGATGCATTTAAGTAGCCTAATAATTTTATTAGCAATAATAATTTCAGGCTGTGTTTTTATTACATTTTTATTTTATTTTTTTTATTAGTTACTTAATTTTTGTGAATGGATTTGGCTGAGTACTGAAAGCGTGCCATTGCTGACTAACAAGTGCTTTTAGTTAACGAGCGAACCACCTCTTCTACCAACACAAACCTATCGGCTCGAAAATTCATATGTATTTTCTGATATTAATTGATCACAAAAATACCATGACTCTTAACAAACGCGTTATTTTGTGCTTTTGCGTCATTGAACAAAACCTGCATGGGTTGTTCCTACCTTTGCCTCGTTCTAGTCTGTTTATGGCATTGTCACTAGCGTGAGCGCTGCTCCTCTTCATGTTTCATTGAAACAATTGCAGCTTGTTTTAATTAGTTTAAATAAATTGCATTATTTATTTGTTGATTGGTTTATTAAAACAATTTTTAATTAAAATCACTACTCTGTTGCTCCATGGAAACCTCTAAAATTATTCCCGGACAAATTATTATTTTTTTTGCTGTTGTTGTTAACCACAAACAATATTTTTGTCTGCATTTTTGTTTGTTTCATTTTCAACAAATAAAACGTGATTTTCTATTCATTGGATATAGTAAAATATTTTATTCGTTTAAAAATAATTCAACACGTTTCATTCGTACAAGTACAAGCGTTGCAAGAGAAGCAACTACGCCATGTGAATCCACGCTTCCCACTCCTGATTCATTTTTATGAATATTTTAGACTTTCATGTGTATGTGTGTGTGTGTGTGTTTGTGTGTGTGAATTATCACGATTTTAATATGACATTCTCCATTTAACATTGACAATTGCCAATCAATATATGATTTGGAGCGTAGCAGTGAGGGTATTCACTTAAATTGAATAAATGTATGGGAATGTAGCCTCTAGTTCTATTGTGCCATATAAAGAGCAACTTGCCTAATATGAACCAAAACGCAGTTATGCACAAGACAATGTAAAGAGTACTCCTCACGAATATTCGATTACGACACCGTAAGTTCGCTCGTTTTTCGCTAAAGCACGTTACAGTGTATACTAGCCGATATTACTCGTTGTATCATATAACGTAAGCGTAGGAATTCTCTGCAATGCGGTGATATAGTTAAAAAAACGAACTGTATGACACGCAGTGCAAGATAGTGAAAAGTCACCGCCACTCTTAATATTGACACATTGCTGTGTTGAGTTAGTCCTCTTGCCTCTTTAGCTTCCCCAGAGTCTTCAGGTTGACGGTAACACTTCTGCAGAATCGTATAGCAGAAACCGTAAGCACATTTAGTGGAAGGGTGATTGGGTGTTGCAGTATATTGTATGGGGAATAGCCCTCTGCGATATAGAAAAATTTAATTAATTTTTAATAGTCTTCATTTGAGAGAATATGAATTGTCACGTCCAATCGAAATATTGCAATATGGAATGTTGTAAATTAAGCGGTGCAGGAAGAAGCTAATGGACGCTTTAAAGCAAAAGATTTTCTCTAAACCGCTTTTAAATATACATATTTTGTTATAATTAGATTTCTTTCTTTTTCGGGTTGCAACTAAATTTCACATATTTGCAATTATGTTTTAAATTGTTTCTCTGATAATAATTAATGCCTCTATCATGATTCACAACTCAACTAAGTTGAGTTGTCAATGTTGCAACTCAACTACGTTGAGTTGTCAATGTTACAACTCAACTAATTTTTTGCATTATCATACACAACTAATATCAGTTGTCTTCGTTGAGTTGTTACTCGTATTATGATTTACATGATAAAAGTTAACGAATACAACTAAAATTGGTTGTGGACCATAATACAAAAAATTAGTTGAGTTGACAACTCAACTTAGTTGAGTTGCGAATCACGATGGATGGTAGTCTGCACGTTGACTACTTAACCAAAAACAGACATGGGTTCAACCCCAGTTTCAGACTAAAAATTTTTAAAATAAAAATAAACATCTCGCATTTTTCTGATGTGCATTAGTGTGTCTTTGTGTGTCAGTTGTTGTCGGAAGGTTTCAGTGGCGAAGGCATCAGTGATCACTGAACAATACCGGCTTCAGCTGATGCAATCCACAATCATATCAGAACGCCCTCTTTCGTCGGTATTGTGTAGCACCGGCGAAGTAAAACAATAATAAAAATGGCTACTGAACCAAAGCTTCAGCACTGCTAAAAGTATAAACAAAGAACGTGCGAAAGCAGAGCTGTAAAATAATTAATTAAGCTTCATCTCCTGTCGTTTCTCCTACTAACCCTTTCCTATAGTTCCAGCACAATGCTTCGCATGTATAGGAGTCATCTCCTGAGTGCTGGTCCCAGATAAAAAAAAAAAAAATGATAGGGGCATAATTTTTTCTGGATTTTAATTTCATTTTGAAGTACTGTTTTTTTTTTTTTTCAACTTTTCTGAGAATATCTTCTTTAAATATCACTTTTTATTCCTTTGAATAAATTACTTTTATTCATAACATTTTTATTCACACTTTTATTTATTTTTAAGGCTTAAAGAACATTTCCTATTTTTACACACTTGACTAAAGTAATTGAACGGTATGTTACTTGTAAGAAAAGAAGAAAAAAAAATGCAAAACCATTTCAAATCGTGATTTTGCTATTTTTGTAATAGATTTCGTGGCATCACGTTTTTAATACTGATTTTATAAACACATTTTGGGTTTTTATTGCCTGGATTATTGCAATATTTGAAATGATGAAATTAACACTTCCATATACTTATGTAGCACTACTAGTGGGCATATTTATTTTGACATACGAATTGGTTTTCTTTTTTTCTATTTCCGCTCATATTCAAAGAAAAGTAACAGCTCTGTAGCAATTGCAGATTTGTAGTAATTTTATGTTTGTAAATTTTTGTTTTTTTTTTCGCAAATTTTTAACTATGTACATACGAGATCTGTTCAAAAGAAAAGGTGAATTTTGAATTTATTTTTAAAGTTTTTATTTATTCATCAATATCCATTTTGCCCCCTTCAAAGTAATCCGCTTTCAGATATAATACACTTAAGCTGAATTCACCCACTGTTTCGGAACGAAATTTTTGTTCTGAAACATTTTTACTCTTTTGAGAGATTGTTCTGAAGTGATTCACCCACTTCGAACAATTGTTCTGGAACAACGAAGCTGCCATATGAAATATTTTTGGAAACGAGGCGTGTTAGTTTAACAATTAGGCAGCACAGTAGCAGATAATTCCAATAGAGGTTGCTATTGTTAACCAAACACCTTGTTTTAGGTGATTGTTTTTGTAATTTTTGATGCCCATGTCGTACAAGAACTCTCTTCCCGGCTTCTTCATTTCCGAAATGAGATTCAGTGCGACCGTTTCATTGAAATCCATTTGAAAATTAATTTAATTTTATTTGTTAAATTATTTATTAATTTTTTTAATTTGCTTTTTTTTAAATTCTCCACTTTTTTGCGAGCCGAATTTATTTTCTTTTTTTTTAACAATAACCGTTAGTTATTACTTGTTGTTATTTGTTCGTTTTTTGTTTTGCTTTGTATTTTATTATAAATACATAATAAGATATGGCAGCTCAGTTATACTTTGCATAAGAAATTTAAGAAGCTGGCAGCACAGTTCAAATGTTTCAGAACAAAAATTAAAATTAAACCAATTCAGGTTCTGAAACATGTTAACTCTCTTTCGCTCTCTCTATCTCAAAAAGATAAACGTCAAACTACATATAAAAAAAATGTTTCAAAACAAAAATTCCGTTCCGAAACAGTGGGTGAATTCAGCTTTATGCCAGCGCCTCTTCCAATCCTCGAAGCACTTCTGAAATGAGCCATCAGCTTGGTCTTCGATTTTGACTATATCTCATCAATTGTGGCAAAACGCTTTCCTTTCATTAGCCTCTTCAGTTCATGGAATAGAAAAAAGTCGCAGGGAGCCAAATCTGGTGAATAAGGTGGTTGAGGCAAAAAAATCACGAACAAACATTGATGTGTGAGCTGGTGCATTATGCGATGCACAATCCATGACTTTTTTTTCACAATTCCGACCGTTTGAGCCGTATAGCTTCCCGGAAACGTTGCATAAATTCCTTGTACTATTCCTTATTAACCGGTACGACCTGTTGACAAGAACGCATAATGCACCACGCCATTGTAATCGAAGAAAACAAAATTCACATTTTCTTTTGAACAAATCTCGTACATCTATAATTGACAATTAGCCCCTTAACAGCAGAGACGCTACAACACTGCTATAGAAACAATGAACATGCAAAATGCAGAGCTGTCAAATAATTAATTAAGCTTCACGTCCTGTCGTTTCTCCAACTAACCCTTTCCTCTAGTTCCAGCACAATGCACCGCATACGTAGGAGTCAACTCCTGAGTGCTGGTCCCAGATAAAAAAGAAAAAACAAAAATTCTTGACAATACACTTAATCAAAATAAAGTTAAATAAAGCACACATAAAGCAATGATTTCGATAAAATTTTTAATGATAATGCTTGGAACTTGGCATTATGTACGAAATACAATGACATTTAAATGGCCGCCTCAAGTATGGCTGCAGCAGTCGATCCTTTTGAGGTAGTTTTCGTCATTTCGCACATTTCGGCCGATAACTTGAAGAATGTTGGTTTTTAAATGCTCACGTTAGAGGATTTTCCGCGTAGACCGCGGGACCTTTGCCGTAGCCCCGAAAAGAGTCTAAACTTCTGGAAACTTCTGATGCAAAGAAACCAAAATCGTTTGTATTGCGTGGCCGCGGCACCATTTGTTGAAACCACATCTTGTCCAGTTTATAATTTTCAATTGCAGGCCAAACAAATTCGGTTATCATAGCGTCATAGCATATGATATTTTTGATTTAGAGCAACGCAGCAGCTGACAGCAGCTGACATCAGCTGTTTTAAGGTTATTGTTATTGCCGATAAGTACAAAATTTATGAAACATACGAACATGTGAAAACCAAAAGTTATAAACCTGTAATGATGTAACGCGCTAATTTTGACATGTGTATGGCATTCTACTTGACAAATACATGTGTATGTATATTGTTAGAATAGCTTGGGAAATAGAATATGTTCATATTAAGGTAACGATATTTTTTTCTTCTACAAAATAATGGAAAACACTCACTGTTTTCCACTTTTTAATTTCTTTAATTTCTTTTAAATTCAATCGTAACTTTTATCTGCATTTCTATTATAAAAAATAAATTATATTTTCAATTTAATTTTTTGGAAATTGTTTTTATTGCATCTATTTAGTGCTAGAATGTATAAACGTTAGAAAATCGTGAGCACGAATATACTGAAGGATAAAAATGTTCATGTCACATGCAATATTGCAGATTTACATTCTCATACATACTACTACATCCAGTATTCCCAGGTAGCATTGCCTGTTTGTTAAACGATTGTGATTAATAGACAACGCCTAAAAGAAACTTCTGACTGTGATCTGCTGACGAGTAACAATAACAAAAGGATCTGCTTTTTTTTTTTTTTTTTTTTTTTCTCTTAATTATTACTTTTGTTACACATTTTTGCAGAGAGCAATCAGATTCCGTGCGAGGAATCTTCTACAATTCTACGATCAAAAACACTCTTCATGAGATTCTCAGGAGACTCTTCCAAGATTGAAAATGCTAGCTGGGTTGTGTTACGTGCTTCACTATTTCTATAGTTTTTTATTCACTTTTTTTTTCAACAATCGGGACAAAAACAATATTTCAGATTGAATGAATTGTCTATGAAATTTCACTGAACGGTGTTGCAAAAGTATTTAAATAGATACACACACTCACACATCCACACAACCACTCTTATTGATTTGATATTGATAGTTTTTGTACTGGAATTTAAATTTTTCCATTTATAAAATTCTTTATTTGTTGCTGCTAAAGTGTCGTGTATACATACTTTTGAATAAAGAACAAAATCCGTTTTGTTTCATTGTTGTTGTTGTTGTTGTTGTTGTTGTTGTTGTTGTTTTCATAATAAAAAACTTAAAATTTGAAAATGATTAATTCAAGTGAAAAAAGGTCTCCAGGGGAGAAAAGTAGACATTGAAACTATAAACCGAAACAATGGTACACTGAGAAACAATGAAAACAATGAGACAAACAAACATTGCTGCAGGAACAGTTTTACGATAATTTCCGACGTAATTACCCATATTTATAAAGATTGGGACGCAGCGGTGCGGTAACACGAGTTTTTTTTCTCGTAATACCCTAAAATCGAAAAAGTGCCCAAATAGACGGATGAAATTTAACACACGTGTTAAAATCGTTGATATACAAAAACTGAGAAAATTTCGTATATAGTATAGGCGCGCACAAAGGTTCATGTTCTCCCCATCATATACCACTCTTAATCTAAAAAACTGGGGGGTTACTCTCGATTGCGATGCGAAAGAAAAATGGTGTGCAATCGAACGATTGGTACTCTCTAATACTTTACGCGCATTTGCCTTACGCATCTATTATTGTCCCTTTCGCAAGTCTGGTATCACCGCACTCTGTAATGCGAGAGTGTCTGTCAAAGCGCAAATATCTTGCGTTAGTTAAATATCAAACGCAAATGGAGAAAACCATATAAGCACTCTGAAAAGACATTTATGGTTGATATTTAAATTGTTACTTTTAGGGAAAAAGCAAAAATATTACAAACAAAACAACGGCAGTTTGCAATATTAGTGGATTTCATAATGCAACATCGTCACTTGTCCAAGGGACAGTTGCAGTCAGCGAATACTGAACAAGCCGCAAATAATTTGTGGACAAAATGCCTGTTTCATGGTATCCAAATAATTCTTTTTACAGTTCAAACAAAATTTTACAAAGTTTTAATTGGAATTGTACGAAAGAAAGAATTCTTTCGACATTATAGAAAATGCAATAAGTTTTAAAAGTGGTTTATGAGTTTATTAAAATGTAGGCTTTATTCAGGCATGTGATGATAAACGACTGAGACACAAAACCGATTTGAAAACGATAAAAGGTGCAATGTGTTTAGTAGTTTTTTTTTTCAATAATTTTTGAGACAGTTTTTGTCAATACTTTACTACTTTTACTGTTTATATTTTATCGTCTAGCATGCTGCTAAAAGTCAATAGTTTGAGATTGGCTTAAAAATGATTTTCCAATTCGATTGGAATTCATCGCACCTTTTCCAAAAATAATTAGAATTGCTGTGGATCTCCTTGAAACTCTTTGCTCGTGTTGAATAGTGTTCAGAACAAACAGAAACGGCTCCTTATACAAACCGAAGTTTTGTACAGAGTTAAAATAATGCAATATGCATTTGAAAACATTCCGCTACAGATTTTGTTCTTACGTGCAGTCATTTCATAAGAGTATATCGGTCCTATCTCTTAAGACTCGTCTTGCAACTCGTTCTACACGGTCGTTTTCTTCATCAAACCATAACGCGTAGAATCCATCACTTCATTATTAATTACAAAATGTTACACTTCCCTTTTGCTTAACTTTGCTTTTTTTAAACGTCTTATTGTAAATATTTCGACATTTTATTTTCATCAATCTATATCTATACCATATTTTCTTTTGTAATGTCAAAGTTGCCACTTTTTCAAAAAGATTTGCGAAAGTAATAGAGAGTACCAAATTGTCATCGCAACGCATTTAGCTTTCGCATCGCAAGAGAGAGTAACCCCTTCCTAATAAAAGAGAATACAACCCTTTCACATTACAAACGGCGAGGTCGACGATATGGAAATAAATACAATATTTTAGAATTTGTTTTTTTACTTTAAATGTATTTATACGAATGAAAATATTATTTGGACATCGTGGGCCAGGCAATAAATTTTTCGCAGTTCTAGCGCTGATAAAGTACCAACTATCAATTTTAATTCATCCCACCCGAAAATATCCTATTTTTTTTTTTGCCTATAAAGAAGAAATCACTTATTTTAATTTCAATACTCGCAAAAAGTCAAGTCAACTTTAATTTTAATCTACAAATACGCTCACGGCAATGTTTCGTAAAGAAAAAACTTGACGATAATCTGTCGGTATCGAAAGATGCTGACCATTGAAATGCTGTTTACGAAATAAATTAGTTTTGCCATTTTACCTTTCCTTATTATAAATATACAGTTACATAGTTAACAACGTATGACGAGCAAATGTACCACATGCTGCTTAAAATTGCATTACCATGAAGACTGTGTTATCGACGCGTGCATGCATATTTGATACATATCAAAGTAAAACAAAAATTAAATGTAAAAAAAAGTGTAACTTTGAAGAGCTGTGACTCAAAAACTGCACCCACATATTTAGAAATTGTTTTCGATTCGTTTTACTTGCAAGGTTTAACTAAGAAATAGGAATTAGTTGTTTTTTTTTGTTTGTTTTAAGACCTTTGGCAACACTGTGCGACTAAAATATTCAACAACCAAAAGTGAGCTTCTCGAAAGTTGCGGAAAGCATCAATATCTTGAGATAATGGCTCTCAAATAATAACGATGCATACCAGCAGTTGGACGACCTTGTCAATATGCGCAGGAAAATGTTCAGGGTTATACACGAGAAAGAAAAACAATGATTTTTTTAAACCCTTCCCGCACAAGTTAATATGCATTAACTTGTTCAAGAGAAAAAAAAAAAAAAATGTCTGCCCAGAAAAATTGTCAAGAATAACATATCATATTATCAAAAATCATAATAATCGGGAGTGCTGATGGCGAGTAGTCAGCGTGTTGGCTCTGCAACCAGAAAGACCCAGGTTCGATTCCCAGCCGGGTCAAATAAAGAAAAAAGTTTTTTCTGAGTTTTCTGTGCTACAGCACCCTCCTTCGTCGGTATTTGAGCAATAAAACGTCGGCGAAGTAAAATAATAAATAAAATGGCTCCATTAGCTTAAAAATAATGCGTCAAAAAACATCAGAGACGCCGCAACTTTGCTTTATAATTTACACGCAACTGCAGAGTTGTGCAAGAATTAAGCTCTATCTTCCTACCACTTTCACCACCTGTCTATTTCTTCCCTATCCTTCTCTCCAGTTCCAGTGCAATGCATTGCATATGTAGGGGATAGCCCCTGAGCACTGGTCCAAGATAAAAGAAAAAAAAAAAAAAAAAAAAAATAATACGGTGGGCCAAAAGTAATCACCTTGGGCATAAGCAATCACCCGATGTCTTTGTGCTGTAATTTTATTTAATAAAAACCTTTGGATCTGCATGTATGGTCATAAACTCTGGCGGCGGTCACTTAGCCCATATCATAAGCAGTGCCAAAATTTGTCTTAAAAAAAAAATACAGCAAAAGAACATCGGGTGATTACTTTTGGCTCAACCTATATCATAAATAACGGTGATCTTTCAACCAGCCGGTACAAATTAAATATGGGAATCCGCTTATACTACCCGTGAGATCTATGAATTACTGGAATGTGACTGTAAGGCCCAAATTCACAGTCATTAGTTAACTACAGTCGCACGTCTCTATAACGTAGCAGTTGGGGACCGTCAAATTTCTACGTTATAGAGAAACTGCAGAAAATTTTGACTACATTTTTTTTATGTAGAAAATATATTTATTAAGACAAAAAAAAATTGTTTTTACATGAACACATAAATTTTTTTTTTTATTAATGCATACATACATACATATGTGACTAAATTGATGCAAAAAATTGATTGCTAAAAACTTCGCAATAGAGAGATTATTTAGTGTGAAAAATTCTATTTAGGTCTTAAAAAATTGTACGTTACAGAGAGAACTTTGCTATAAGGAAATTCGTTATAGGGAGATCAAAATGTATGAAAATACTCACAAAAATGTTGTGTTCACAAATTTTATTTGTTATAGAGAAGATTTCGTTATAGAGAAGTTCGCTATAGAGAAGTTCGACTGTATTAGTAAACTAAAATGATAACTATTGTTTAACTAATACTTCATATTCCCACTGTATTGTTTAACTAACATTCTCAGTATAACCAAAGAATGGTAACCCTAACAATCTTTTTATTTTAAATATTGGTAGCACTGTTATAGCATATGGTTTTTGTTTACATTAGTTATATTATTTCTTAAAAATGGATAAACCAAGCGCGCGCTCATCGAACTTTAGCGCGCAAGATAGTGAATTGCTGCTGAAATTGATTCGGGAAAACCAAAACTGATAGTATTATATATATATATATATATATGTAAAGTAAAGCCAGATTATTTAGTTTTAATTATTTATTGAAAACATTAATTAAACACAAGTAATAAATAATTTGGAATAGTGAGGCTTTTTCAGTCTTTTTTTAAAAGTCTAATATTTAAAGAACTTTATATAGAACAAATGATTTTATATTAATGAAATTTATATTGTTTTTGAACAGGAATTTAGTTTACAGAACTTTACAAGTTTTCAAGCAACTTCAACTTTATACTAATTAGCAACTTTTATTTCACAACTGTAATATTTTGACAAGTTATCTCAACTTTCGCCAACGACTCTTCTAACAAACTGTTACTGCTTCAATTATTCTCGTTCCCTTTTGCACTACTGGCATGTTCCATATCAGAGAGATATTTAAATTAGTGATGAAACAGATTACTCTTTACATATAAATATATGTATTATAACGGGTGTCCCAACAAGAACGCAAGATTTAAATTTTAAAGAACTCCCTTCGCTGTCCATGATCAGCTGGCTTCAGTTCCTGAGTCAATTGAACTTTGTATGCATGAAGATGCAAATCTTTCGCCAAAATCTTTTCTATGCACAATTTATGGAAAATACGCTGCTAAGTTCTTGGAAGATGATATTTTGCGACATATCAGAAGTTTTTATTTTATACGTTTCGTAAAAATGACTGATATGCAATCCTGTTAAATTCTTCGGAATGTAAAGTCTCCAGTCTATGATTATCTCTGCATATAAGCCAATTTTTGAATGAAGACATTAATTTGTAATTATGGAGACGAAACGGCTATTACAGCAATTTTGAATTGTTTGACGTCTCCGCTGGAAGGATTAGATTAAAAATTAAATTTTCATAGGTCTTTTGCTGACTAAAGAATCTGAATGCTTACAAGTTGATTTTAACAAAAAGTGCTTTGAAAATTATGCTTGTTATTATTTAGAAATTCATTTGAAATACGCTTGTAAAAATATTTCTCTTAAGCGAAATTTTTATTATAACTCTACAGAAATTGATTTTCATTTTGTTTTTCACTTCAAGCATTTCTTTTCTTTCAAACTTCATAATTTATTTGATAATAAATCGTCTCGTACATGCTGTCAGTGAGTGTGTGTCAGTGTTATCCAAAGGATATCGTGTCTGTTATGCTTTTGGCTGCGATTGCATTTTATTATTATTTTATTGTTTATATTTATTTTTGGATTTCAATAAATTTTTTTGTGTGTTAATTTTTTTTCTTTCAATATTCTGATGACGCCTAATCGAGCATATCAAAATATATTTCAAGTGCTATAAATAATGGCAGTATCGTCATGATTTTATTTATTTGCTGTAAAAACAAAAAACAGTCATAATAATTTAATTCAGTTCGATTGAAAGTTTTCATACAGCTGTGAAATAACAAAAATAAAATTCTCTTGTGAGGCCATAATTATACTTCCTAAATTTTAATATGAAGAATATGTGTCACTCTGTTATTGGTGGGAGTCAGTTGAACATGTACAGTATATTTTCTCCAAAATGGTGGTTGTCGTCAAAGTTAAATGTCGGCATCTGGTTAGCGGCCTGATTATTTGTGAGGCACTGCTGCCTCTTTTATTGTTTTTACTTCGTTTTTCTTTCCATAAGGGAAGTAAGTGGACGGGGTTGGTTGAGTCGCAACAGTGCCTCGGTGTTACGGTAAGGCTGATTAGAATCAGAGGGCGCCCATAATCTGGAGGTAACCGTTAGAGGACACACTAATGTAGTGTTCTTCATCCCATACGAATGAACCTGGAATTACGGGTTTTATCGGGTTTTCCTCTCTAGATCGGCTATTTTCAGTCGAAAGGCGGGGCACCTCGTACAGGAGTGGCAAATAAACACAATGGTCGGCCTTTACGCAATTGGCAACTAATTCCTCATAGCTCTGTATCTACTGCCCTTACATGGGAGGCACTACGATACGATATGGTGAACTTTGTTTTCTTCGATTACAAGGGCGTGGTGCATCCTGAGTTCTTGCCAACAGTTAGTACGGTTAATAAGGAATAAATACTACAAGGAAGTTATGCAACGTTTACGTGAAGCAATACGACTCAAACGATCGGATTTGTGGAAAACAATCATGGATTCTGCATCGCGAAATGCACCAGCTCACACATCAATGCTTGTTCGTGATTTTTTGGCCTAAAACAACACCCTAATTATGCCTCAACCACCTTATTCCCCAGATTTGGGTCCCTGCGACTTATTCCTATTCCCAAAACTGAAGAGACTAATGAAAGGAAAGCGTTTTGCCACAATTCATGAGATAAAGTCAAAATCGAAAAACGAAAAGCGCATGTCAGAAGTGGTTGGAGGTTTGAAAGAAGCGCTGGCATAAGTGCATTATATCTGAGGGAGATTACTTTTAAAGGAATGGATATTGATGAATAAATAAATACTATTCGAAAAATTCAAATTTCACCTTCTCTTTTGAACAGACCTCATATATGTACAGTTTGTAAAAAAAAATGTTTTCAAAACAAAAATTTTTAAGAATGTAAATTTAAATAAATATTTACAACAACAATATCAGTATATTTGAGAATTTTTTTTTTTACAACTGTTGTTGTGTGTGTCGTCGACAAGCAGTCGTCGAAACTTTGACAAATTTATGAACATATTACAACAACAACGCTACAAAATAATTTTGCATACTTTAAACAGTGTAAAAAAAATGTTTTCAAAAATGCAAAGACAAGAAAGAACCGTTCGTTTTTTGCATATGTATTGCGTATAATAGTTTTATACGGACGCTAAGAGTAGCAGTTATCTTTTATTCATTAAATTAAGCTCATAGAATAAACAAATGATTACCCAATTATATACATATAAACTATGCCAGGAAAGCGACTGAACAAATACATTACCCAACTGGTGTATTTTAATTACTATAAAGGAAAATCTCACAGAGAAATTGCTAAAATGTTCTCTCTTAACCTAAGGACGGTATATAATGTTATTAACCGTGCTGAAAAAGAAGGAAAACTGGAACCAAAAGAAACACCAGGCAGACCAAAAAAAGTAACTCGGCGAATTGAAAAGAAAATTTTGAAAATGATTGATGAGAATCCACTAGAGGAATTGCACTTAACATCAGTAATGAATGTGGAGTAAGTACCGCTCACAGACTGTTAGAAATGTGCTACAAAACCACAAATACTCTTCAAGAGTTGCGAGGAAAAAACCTTTGCTATCCGCAGTAAACATTGAAAAAAGGTATAAGTTTGCCATTGAACACATTTCTTTTCCTCCGGAGCACTGGGATGATGTTATTTTTTGTGACGAAACGAAAGTGATGCTTTACTACAATGATGAACCTCAAAAAGTTTCACGAAAACCCCTGACGGCTTTAGAAAATAAAAATATAATACCCACTGTAAAGTTCGGTAAACTATCCGTTATTGTGTGGACTTTTTAATTTTTCCAAGTTTTGAAAAAATTTTTTTTACAAACTGTACATACTTATAACCAGAAGTGCCTACGTAATTAATTATTTTTTTCTAGATTTACGCATTTTTCGGCTGGTGTTAAGTACATGTGAGTTTTATTCGTACTTAAACTTTTCACTTCGACTCGTCTTTATATTGAAACAGCAACTTGATATTTTTTTAAATATGGGCGCGAGGCCGAGTAGGGCACACGAAAAAGCATTCGAAATTATCAAACCAAGCTGGCGATATGCCACTGCGATATTATCTGGTTGATTGTGATGAAATGCAAAATTTAAATAGATCTAAATATAACATGACCTATATATATTTTTATATACTATATTAGCAAATAGGTTATTTTTAAATTCCACGTCAACGCAGTATTTACTGTGAATAAAAACGGATTTCGAAAAAAAGACCCAATTGGAATTAAAGCACTTTCACATAAAAATCCAAATCTTATATAAATAATATTTCTCTTTTCCCTCAAGCATTTTTATTTTAAATTTGCCAAGTTAGAATTTTCAAGTAATGATACATACAAATTAAGAGCATACTTTTTGAATGCAATAATTGTTTACTTTATAATATAAAGTTGATATAGAAAATACTTTGTAGAAGTGTAATTTCGAAGACGTAATGAAATTTAATGTCATCCATCATTCAATTCAATTCACTTTACCCCTTTATATCACACGACACGTGAAGCAAAAAGTAAATGGTTTTTATTACCAACACATTAAAGAAATTCGCGTGCTCACATGGAAAAAAAAAATTGTTAAACTTCACAAACTATTCAAAACAAGTCAGTGTGTCGATTTGAAAGTTTATTATATTCACACTTTTAACACTGAAGTTAAAGTTAATGTAGTTTTGAAAGCAACTTCTCACGCTCCCACGTGTGAACGACACAATAAAAGTTTGTCATTCATTTTCTATTTTTTTTTTTTATTCATTAGTTTCTACAAACACAGGGAATATTTGACTTTTGAAGGGTTTTCCGCAGTTTTATTTATTTATTTTTATTATTTGATAACTGCACGATAAACTTTTTTTCGAACTGCATGAGTATATGTAAAATAAATATGGTGTGTGTTTGTATTGATATGAGTTTGTGTTCGGTATGTGAAATTGATTTGTATAAATTTAGGTAACCCACTGTCTGCGAGTTGTAATGTTATTTGTTACCTAGAAATTACCTGACTTTATTTTGTAAATTCGAATGAATTGTGGCAGGGGCAATAACCCTTTCGTTTGCACGTACACATCACGGAATGTTCAAGGGAAAATTGCTATGAAATTTGTTTTGGTTTAAAATGTTGTTTTCAGTTGTTCAATTAAATTAAATCATAAATTTTAATTATTAATTAATATTCTCAATAAATGTAATTAAATTCTGAATGGAACTTGTTTGCACTTTCTCGCATTCATCATTATCAGTGTTACCTAATTATTGTAAATTTTTTTCTCTACAAAATGATTTTGAAAAATAATAATTTCGTTATTTTATTTTAATAAATAAAACCATTTGTTAATCGATTGTTCTTGATTTAGTTCGATAAAGTTATTTATCTGAAAAACAAATAGAATAATCTTTCCAATTTCTTCTATAATTTATTATTTTTGCAAATTTAACCGAATCTCGCATGCGCCGTTGCACAGTTTAAGATTTAGCTAATCTAGCTGGACAAAATTAATCAGGTATGTGATGGAAATCGATCGATTTAAAAAGTAAATAGTCTTTTGAAATCGACAGTAGTATGATGAATTTCGTTCGATTTCATATTCCATATTTCTTTCGTTTCCACATATCTTCTCTAAATAACTGTATAAAATCTAATAATACAACTGTAAAATATGTAAACATATGTGTATGTGAGTGGTGTTTGTAAACTATTTCAACAAAATAACAAAATAAAATGTGTATCAATATATTTTATAACTTTTCTTTATAAAATGCCTTTTTTTGCTGCGGTTTCGCTAATTCTCTTGGAAGAAAATAATAGGATGAAAATATTCTAAGAAAACGTTTAAGAGATAAATCGGATCCCTTAAATTTGCCAGATGAAATGTGGGTATTTAAATTTCTAAATTTCACTTCTATGTTAACTAGTATTTATTTAAATAGATTTGTTGAATATTTTCGTTTAAATAAGGACGGATTTATAATCATTATTTATTTATTTTTTTTTTACTTTTTTTGTATATTTCTTTACATTTTGTTCAAGTAAAATTAAACGATTTGAAAACGAATTTAAAGTGGCATTATTGAAATGCGTCACATGTTAAAAACGTATTTTTTTCAATGAAACAAGATGGAATATGAAATCGTCACAACAAATCGTCATATACAAATTCATCACACTATTTGTCGATTTCAAAACGTTTTAACGCCGAAAACGATTTTCATCACATACCTGAATATCTTAGCAAGTAGTTGAGTTAGAGTTTTGGATTTCCGTTGAGGGCACAACTAGACCAACGTGCAACTTCCATAAAAATTTTAAAGAAATGGGAGAACTGCCACGACCCCTACCCATCCTACTGAAAAATTTTTCGTTGAATATATTCATTAAATGAAGTCCAACGTCCAAAATTTGCTTTGGTTTTTTTTTTTTATTATTTATTTGTATATCGATTCATATCAATAGTCGTCGTCAACCAACCATCATATTTAGTTAAAAAAGTTTTTTCTTTCGACATACCGTATTCCATATTAAGTTAAATTTAACGAAGAAAATTTTTAAGTTGTAATATTGACAACTCAACTTAGTTGAGTTGTGACTCATGATAGGGGCATAAATTATAGTAAATAGAGGAATTCATTTATTGTTTTATTTTGCAATCACGAACTCAAGTAAAATAAACGTTTTCTAAAGGTAAAACATAACAATATGGAATTATTATTTGTTACTACTACTAACTAAATGAAGTAAATTATTCTTGAAATTGAGTTTAAGCCCTCTAAAAACTAATGCCGTATTATGGCGAACTGCCTTAACTTCTCGTAGAATTATTATTATATATATATTATTCTTGAATCTAATTTGAAGTCTTTCCAACGCACTGCCAAAAGCAAAATGATGTTAAGGTTCTCAGTTGAGGGAAACTCTTTACACGCAGCAAAATAAATTTCTGTTCTCAGTTTCGTTATGTAAAACGAATCCACCACCTCCCTTGTAACAATTTATTGAGATTATGAATAATTAATGACTATGTGAAGTGTGTGTGGTAGGGTTAGTGTCAAATATGAATTTATAATCGAATCGTTCTAGCAGCCAAATAATATTTATTTGTAGCTCATGTTTTTACCGGGAAATAACCGAACCGAAAATTCTTTTTCATTTTCTTTAAAAAAAAGTCGTTGTTTCCATTATTTTATGAAAGCGAATTACGTAGGCAGAGGTGTGATTTTAACGAATTATATTTTTATAAATATATACATCATGGGTTAAAGCCACTTTAAGGTATCTGTATTCCCACAATAACTCTGCAGCTTATAAAGTCATTACACTGCAGTAGTAATTAAACGTTAACGACTTTAAAATAGAATTAAACTTCTTGCTCCAAACTTATTTAGAAAATTAGTGTTCATTTGTATTCCACCATATAGTCCTTGGACTGTGCTTACGACGCATTATTCTTTATTTTAATTACTGTTTTTTGCACATTCTTTTAGTTTGATTGTAATTTTTTTTTTTTTTTTTTAGCATGAATGTCATTCATTAGAGTAATAAAATGGAAACTTAAAGCTAAAAATGACGTAAAAGAAAAACAATCACAGAAAAGAGAAACTTTTGTTTCAAGTTGATAATAAAATGTCAGTTTTTGTTTGTGTTTGATTTGTTACCTTTGAACAATGAAAGTGTCACAGTAAGTGAGTGAGTGAATTCATCAACACAGCAACACGGGAGCTCGGGAAAAAATAATGAATGAGATTGCATAATGATAATTTATTAATAAAAGATAACAGAAAAAAATGCATTGCGAATGGCATGTGCGGTTTTTGTGCACTTTTTGAGCTGGCCGCTCTAAATGGACACTTTATTTTAATTCGTAAGTTATTATCACACCGAATGCAGCATTACTTGACAAAATAAGTATATTACAAAGGACACACTTCTAAAGAAAAGGAATCCTTACTGTAACACTCTTGTCTTAAAGGTTTAAAGGTGAAAGAAGTGTGGCTATTATTTGATGCTTTTAAAAAAAATGTGAAGGAAAAAGCGATTTACATTGTTACTAAAAATGGGGAAAAAGACAAACAAGTGTTGTTTGTTAAAGAACTAGGTTAGGTTCCGAAGGGAATCAGCTCACTTGGGTGCCATTGTGTTACCTGAGCGGGATCAGTTGTCATTCCGTCCGATCGTTTCCAAACCATCATGAGTCCCCGATAAACACGCTTGTTCCTCTCACATAGCATCCCTATACCTCAGCAAGGCGCCAAAACTCGAGTAACCTGCCAGTCACTGGTAGGTACCTCCGGGTGCGATTCTCGCCCAAGTCAAAAATTTTACTGATTTTTCTGTCCTACAGCACCATCCTTGCTCGGAATTAAAATAATAAATAAAATGGTTCCCATTGGCTTAAAAATAATGCGTCAAATTTAACATCAAAGACGCCGGAACTTTTTCACTGCGTGTTAATTAACTGCAGAGTTGTGCAAGGAAGGTTTCAGTGGCGAAGGCATAGTCACTGGTCACTGAACAGTAACGGCTTCAGCTGTATCCAATCCACAGGTACATCAGAACGCCCTCCTACGTCGGTATTGTGTAGCACCGGCAAATAACTACTAAAAATGGCTACTCAAAACTGAGCTTCAAAATTTAATACGTCTCCTTGACATCACTGCTATAAAAGAAATAACGTGAAAAAGCAGCAGTGTTGTACGACCAGTATAGTATTATCTTCACTATTCCTCTCTCTCTATCTAGTTCCACTGCAAGAGAAAAATGTGCGTTCAGACTTTTGTTGTTTGCTGTTCTGCCTTCGAGAGTCTCGCTTTTTCTGGTGAATTCATTTGTCACAACTGACGATGTCATAAGTAGGTCGTTTTAAATTAGGCAAATTAGATATTATCAGTGAAGGATATAAAAACATATTGGTTTGTTGTAGTAATACAGCATACTTTTAGTTATGTAATAAAAAAAATTTGGTGCCTGCTTTAAGGATTTTAAATAAAATCTATATTCACCACTATGCGAGTATAGTGACTGCTGTCATCATTTTCTTGATTAAAAATGGTTTTTTTACTGACTTAAAAAAAAAAAAAGAATAAAAAAATTCCTTCATTACAATTGTCAACATCATTATGCATGTTATTGTAAGGAAAACAATAAGTGTAATTTTCCTTTCAAAGCCATGATAATTTTTCTATCATTTTCAGCGTCATAAAATGAATGCGTTCTTTCTTTCGTTGAGTATTTAGCAGCTGAAAATATTATAATTTTGTATGCATTCAGAAAACGCTGTGGCATTAGCATGTTTCAGTTTTTTGTTTTTGTTTATGCAGCGCATCAAAGTATTTTTCAGAATAAGTAGAACTTTTATCAAAATGGTCACCAAAGGAATATAAAAATCTTCGAAAGCAAACGGCACTAATCCTCGAGAAATATACAGAAAGCAACATAATAAAAAAAAGGATATAACAAGACTTCATGATTTTGATTGACAAATGTCTATCAGGCTTTAGAAGCAGTCGTGGGAGTATCAAGAAATAAAAAAAAACTGCAATAATTTTAATAAGCCCCTTCAAAACGAAAAAAAAAAAATAAATAAAAAATAAAATAAATAAATAAAATAAAATAAAAGACAAACGTTTATAACGAATCTAAATTCTGATAACACGTAAATGCTGGCAAAGAAACAAACGAGTGAAAGGGGAAAGCTTTATGCCTGGCTGTGTACTGTAGTTTTTCTAAGAAATGGAAGAACAATACGGACAATTTTCCTTTATAATAAAAACAGAGAACATAAAACATCGCATTATACACAATATTTGTGGCATATAATAATAAACCTCATCGTCATTATGCTCCATACTCATCAACAGATTCAACAGTGTGACACAGTGACAACTAGAAGTCGTAGAGTGGGTGGGTTGGTGTACGGCTTTTAATAATGGCGTTCCTATTAAGTAGGTAAAAATGTCACTTAAGTTGAAATTTATTCATTTTCTGCTTGTTTATGTTTTTCTATATTGTTTTTGTTTGTGCTTTGCGCTCCCTCTTATAACCTTTTTGCAAGTAATACGATTTGTTGTTTCTTTACACGTAAAACACAAGGTGGAATGACGTAATGTTTCATATTGTTAAAATAGACGCTCGACACCGCACCCTATTATAACAATCTACATTTGCATATTTTAATAATTTTGTCAGAGCAGTAATGGTGTTTTCTTTTCTAAAAAAAAGCGTATCATAAGTGTTACTCGTACATGTAATTTGGCAACTTTGTTAGATGTTCAGCTGATTTTTAAGTAGTGTTGCATATTTTACCTTTACAAAAGAACCAATCACTCATTTACGTCAATACACTTTTCATTCATGCAAATTGAAAACTTAAATTAGGTTTTTTTGAATTATGACATTATTGAAGTAAAAGAGTGAATTGTTTCAAACTAAACATAATTTATTTTTACAGAAACAACAACAAAACCACCTTTTGTTATAGTGCTGCACTCATGCCACTTTAATTAAAAAGGGTGTTGAACGTGTAGCATTTTGTTCTGTTTAAGTAGAACATCATCAGAAAAAACCCGGTGCACTTTTAAAATAAATAACACCTATTTTTCAGAAAAGAACTTAAAGAAATCTAAAAGGCAGAATAAATGCTGAATATTCCTCAAACGAAAGCACCATAAGATCGCACGTGCGGGTATAACCAAATCCCGCATTTTTTCTCTCGCTTTCTCCAAGAACCAGTGATGCCAGAATTCTTTCACCAAAAATAGCCAAAAGTCGGCTAAAAAATGGCTAAGCTACATGCAATGCAAAAATCATGAATATTAAAAAAAAAAAACTATTCATATTTAATATTTTGCAGCAAAGCGGGAAGATTTTTTAAAGTAATTAATAAATTAAATCGGTAAATAAACAAAGTTTTCTTCAGTTACTCGAGATACAAACAAAAACCTGTACATAAAAATATATAAATACAAGGTGGCCCAAAATGACCGAAGGGGTTTGAGTTCAAAGAGCCATTATGTCCCTCACAGTGAGCGCTGTGGCTCCATCCTATTGGAAACGTATTTCTTGCTGTTGAACTACTACTCTTCGATTTTGAATGAAATCATGATTTTCTTCTGAAATAAAGTTAAAAAAAAGTCAGCGTGTGGGCTCTGTAACCAGAAGTAGCCGCGTTCGATTCCCAGCCCGGTCAAGTAAAAAAAGTTTTTTCAGAATTTCCTTCGTCGGTATTTGAGCAATAATAGCATGATTTCCCCTGTGCACTAATCCAAGATAAAAAAATATTTGACGTTTAAATCACGAAAGTATGTATAGAAAAAAATTATAACTTTGGATCAACTTTGGAGAACATAGAATTCATTCCTCGTTGAATCAATAAAAATTTTGTTTGATTTCCACACAACTTTTAATTAAAAAAGTTTACAGAACAACAAAAATAAAATTTAAATCATCAATTTTTTTCTTTGGTTTAAAATATTTCTTTTTTTGAATAAAAATGGAAATATTTTCAATAAAAACAACCCTACAATTTTGTTTATCAAATATGCAAAAATCGTCGTCACAGAAAATTCAAGAAAACTTTTTATTGAATCAATGATTTTCGTATTTAAATATTAAAAACATTTTCTTCTGTGTTTGAAATTGAATATAAATTAAGAAAATCTTATAAAAGAAAATTTTTATCATAAAAAAAAAATTTTACTGTTGTCAAGAAATTGCGATTTCTATCAATTGAGTTTTCTCATTAAATTGCAAATAAAATCAACAGTTATGCAGCAATTTTAGTGAAAAATATCTTATTTTGTTTGAAATATATTTAACTAAATGAAGATAGACAAACATTGTGCTTTGTTTTGAATTTTTATTTTTATGAATGTTTACAACAGAAAAGTTAAAATTTTTTATCATTTTATATATCAACGATATCTCTGAAACTACAGGGGTATATTTATTTAATGTTTCTCTAACACAAATATTATGTATCTGTCGGTGCAAAATTTGGTTTTCGTATAAATTGTTTGCAGGCAAGTACTACATTAGATAAACAGAACCTTAAAAGAAAGCAACGTAAGGACAGGTGAAGGATAATTTGATTGGGGAATTTCGTATTTTTTTTTTATGAAAATGGCAAACCCTGCTCAAAGTATGCCAATATTTGTCATGCAAGTGCCTTAATTTTCCACAAAATTGTATATCTCGAAAAGTAGAGCAACCAGAGGGGCCCGATTCGAGTTCAGCGTCCCAAATAACCTAAAATCCAACCTTAAGTTTTTGGGCAACAGAAGTGGGTCCTTATATGAAGTTGGTGTCATTTCTTTTATGGGGGCTTATTTATATTTTTCATTTGTGTCGTTGTTTCTTAACCCATTAGAGGTCAAATGAACACTGGCTATAATTTTTTAATTTCATCTCTATTTATTTATTGAAATACCCATAAAAAACATAAAATGGAAAAAAAAATTTAAAAAAAAATTTCTTTAAATATAGTTTTTGGGGTGTACTCAAATGAGTACACTGATGATTTTACACAGAAAATAAAAAGCAGACACATTTGTTTTCACCAGCTTTTGGTATTGTTGTTCTGAGACTAAATAACGGTACACTGATTGCAAATTCTTTGTTTTTGCTTGGAAACAAGTAAAAATTCAGCTGTACTCAATTGAGTACAGTGACCTCTAATGGGTTAAGTGTGTTTTTTGCTGCTGCTTAAAAAATTATGAGAAACTAGAAATAAGCAAATCAGAAACAATTTGTTTTTGGTAAACTTTTTCAATTGAAAATTTTCTTTATTTTTGTTTCGATTATTAAATACTGATAATTAATTAATTTTTTCCTCTTTGTTTCCGTTCCAGGTAAATTTAACGATATTTATAACTACACTAAAGTGATTACATAATTTTGTATCAGGTAAAGTATGTTAACAAATTTTTGGACACTCAACGAGAATTTGCATTATTTAATGGCATAACAGGGCATTTTTTTACAATTTTTTTCCTTTTCCTACTAAAACATTTTTTAATTAAAGTTGTTCCGATTAAATTAATTCCACAATACCAAAATTCCTTAGAGAATTACTTGTTTATAAAAATTTTATTGCATTTATTCTAGAGGGTAAATTCAAGAAATAACTTAAAAACACTTGCCCAACATGGCACATACTTTTAGTCAAACGACTCTAAATCATCCTGAAGTAAATTTCTAAATTATTAAATGAATTGAAAGAGACATTGGTTAAATAGTTTAAGCCAAAGAAAACAAAAAGTGTGTTTTTTTGTTTTTCATTTTATAAAAAACTTTTCTTTATTTGATCAAGTTTGTAATGCAGACAAACTGTCTGTCCATGTGACCACATAACAAAAGACTTTGATTTAAATGTACTCTTCGTGTAAACGCCCAACTATGTTTCGAAAAAAGAAAAGAACTTTTTGTGGTTCACAAACAATTCTCCGCTGCTCTAAACGTTGCACATAAAAAGTTTTTGCTTTTAACAACTGCTCAGGCATTCAGATTCAAAGAAACTTTTTCATTTAGCATAAATAATATTCACTTATTACTCTGTATTGGAGCTTTGACCAGCATGTGTTTAAGTTTCGATTTGTAATTTGTAAAAAATATATGTACACTGGGCTCTTGATAATTTGAATCATGCGATAATTTAAATTGTTCTCCATATCCCTTGAAAACATGCAATAGATTTTAAAAAAATCCATGTAAGTTGTCCCCCGATCATTTTAAATTATGTATTTTTTTTTAATCTGGGACTAGCACTCACTGGTTGACCCCTACACATGTGGTGCATTGTGCTAGAACTGGAGAAAAGTGATAGTGAAAGAGATGACACGTAGTGAAGCTTCACTATTTTAGAACTCTGTTTTTGCACATTTTTTGTTTATGGCGGTATTGCAGCAGATGTCACAAAGATGTATTCAATTTTGTGGCTATGCCTTCGGCACTGAAAACTTCCGACCACAAGGGACACAAATACACACCTTTCGTTTTGTAGTCAACGTGCTAACTACGTCATAATTTCAATGTCATCGTGAACGCCGATGCGCTATAATTTGAATTCTGTGCCTCTCCGGCTCTATAGTTAGCATTACGTCATGCAAGGTTAGGTTAGGTCGGCAGGTTGCTGGATGTGAAGGTAAAGAAAGGACCAATTTATTATAGTCCCATTGTGATATCTGTTGTAAAAAAACTTTCATTTGTTGTACTGATACATACCAGAGTCTCTGCTACGAATCGAACCAGAACCCCAAACTGTTAAACTGGAGCACTACTGACTAGACTACCGGGGCATGCAAATTATAAAATAAAGACAAACTACCCTACAGTGACGGTCATTTGACCGGTCCTAAGACCGTCTTTGCTGACCGAATTATCGGTCATCGCATAGAACAAATTTTCTATCACTTTCTTAAGGGCAATATGAGCAAAACTACCGAAACTTCTGTGTACATGTGATTTTTTTCTATCTTATGAATTTTGTCGTCTATAGAACGTATATCCGATCTGCTCAGTCTAATGTTGTTTACTAGTCAGCGTTGATGGATAAATCGGTCACTGTTAACTAGTCAGCGTTGACGGATATATCGGTCACTGTTGACGGATATCCCAGTTGAAATAAAACACTATTTATTTCAATTCTTTATGTTGATTTTATTTCAATATTCTAATATATATGTACATATGTATGTATATAAGAAATAAATGTAATATACTATAAAATAGAAATATCTATCAGAACCATGGAGTGGGCTATCATCTGTGAACTAAAGTAGTGAGATACTTACACTTGACTCGATCGCCTCTATGCTGGCAAGTTGCGCATGTTATAATTTAATGGTAGCATGCGATCGATTTTTTCGACGCGGATGGTTACTCCTTATTGGCCGAGAAGCTGCTGCAGAAGTAGCAGAATATATGAAACGAAAAAAGTTGTCAATATAATATGATTAAAAGAATTTATATAAATAATTAGCGCAATATATTTATCTTCCAATTTCACTTAAATATCCAATGTTTTTTAAATATATTTGGACACATCATTAATTCACGACACACAATTATTTAAAATATTCCAATATTAAAACAAAATAGTCATGCATTCACATAAAAATTAATTTTATTCATCAGCAATGACAATAATATGTTCGGGCTAATATAAAATTTCTGCAATTGTGTTAGAAAAAAATGCGTGAGTTTATGAGTTTCGGTCATCCATTTCTTGTAGGGTATGTATTAATTTTCTATAATTTCAAGTTTTTCTTTCCTCTTAAAAAAAAAAAAAAATATAATTTGTACTGGTAAATGAAGGTGTTTGTGTTTTTGAAGCAAAACAAAACAAAAAACATTAAAAAATAACATTTATTTGCTTTTTTTTTTTTTTTTTTTTTTTTTTTATTTGCGGAATTTAGTGCTTGCAAAAGTGGAAGTGAAGAATATTCGCTCTAAAAATCTGTAATTTTAATTAAACTGTTGTTAATTTGTTAATATGAACTCTCGATTATTTTAACTTTTGCTCTGGTCTCTTGAATTTCAAATTATCGCGAGTAGACTGTACTTACACATCTCCGTAGTATTATAAATTTTTCAATAAAAATTTAATTACTTTAAACGATTTTCCTAAATAAATTAGTTGTACGCACTTAAGGCAATTAAAGTAAAATTAGTAATTTAGTGTATGCATTTAGGCGTATTTAAATAACAAACATTTGATTGACAAAAATAGATTGTGATAAATGATTATTTGTCCTTATAATTCATTTGTAGTCTCCTTACTTACTCTACTTCGATTTTTTTTCTCCTTTCGTTTATTATTTTATTATAATTACCTTTTTTGTTGCCTTCTCGTAGTATTTGTAAATATTCATAGCTTTTGTGCGGCGACAAAATGTAATATTTCTTTCTAATTTGACTGGTGAAAAAGGTCGTGGGTGTTACTGCTACTTGAGGAAGGTTTTTTTTATTCAATTATTTTTCGATCTTCATGTAGGTTGGTGTTTTGGCGCCTATGAAGTTTTTTTTTTTCTATATAGGGAGATGAGTCATTTACCACAATATTAGTTGGAGGAAGCAGCAATACCAAGCTGAGGAATATATTCAAATAAATTGGATTTTTCTGTGTAAATCACCATGAATTCAAAAAAAAAGACTAACTATTTATTCTTTCCCGGCTTCGAAATTATTTTACGTACAACTTCTGACTAAAGCAACGATGATATTCGTAGTGGAGGAATGGTGTTTGCATGTTATGTGAATGCGTTTCATTTAATGTTTCCTAATATTTATTTTAGTGGTAAAGTGGTTGATTTTAAGAGTTCTTTTCATCTGGATTTGTGTTATTAACGTGTGCGCGTTTATAAAAGGTGATTTTTGAGCATCTTTATCTTTGGCAACACTGTTTTTGGCAGCTCACCTGTTTTCATGTGACATGTGACTGTTATACATGTTAAGTTTGGTTTATAATTTAACCATAAATCGACGTACAAACGCACAACGTTTGCAGATTATTGAATTTTATTATCAATGCAAATGATGCACGTTTAGGAAAGTGCATCGTGCACTCAATCCATTCCATTTCACACCAAATTTACATTATTGGGCATTAAGCCACCAATACGCATACGTAGAGTGCGGACAAAGGAAAATATCGCAGCTGTATCCGCGAGTGTTCTTGATGGGCGTGAATTATCGATTCGGGGTCTTTCGCAGCAATTGGGCCTCTTTACTCCACTACGGACGAGCTGCACCTGGCTGACATGAGGTTTCAGCACATGCCACACAGCACGGGAAACAATGTTCCAATTGAGAGTCGAGTTCGGTGAGTAGTTTATTTAATTTTAGGGGCGGGTCAGTTGCCGCCCGCATATATGGTGCGATTTAACGCCTTTAGACCTTTTTATGTTAACGCTCATGTCTATAGGGATAAGCCTGCAATGGTTGACGCACTGCAAGCCAATATTGAAGAATTTTTTCGTGAGATACCGGCCGATATGTTGAAGATAGTATGCCAAAATTGGACTCGGCGTTTGAACCATTTGAGGCGTGGCCACGGTCATCATTTACATGAAATCATCTTTAAACATTGAATTATATAGATCGTTCTATCAACTCAAATAAAGATTACATATATTTCTTTAAATTTTATGTGTTTTTTTAAATTAAATCCGAAAGCTGTTAAAAAATCACCTTATAGTATGTGCCTGTCAGTTTGGCATAAAAGTTTCTTTCATGACGTTTGAAGGTGGATAACAAAAACGAAGAGTATGAAAAACACCTTATGACAACAAGTTTTGCTTTATACAGGGTGTCTATTGGCAAATTTATATTTTTAAATACGATTATTTCAAAAAGTAATAAACTGTGGAATTATCGATTGTGCGGATTTTTCAGTCGCAGTGGTCGAGTGAGCATCGCGCGTTCGCTGTGGAGACATTTTTTAAGAGTACTGATTCTTACGTAATTGCTCGTAGACAATTTTGTCCAAAGTTCGGTATTCGGCGAATAAGTGATGGACCGAGTGTAAATTTAATTCGTTCGTGGGAGCAGAGATTCGGCGCAATTGCTTCGGCTATGAATGCCCCACGGCCAGGGCCTAGTCGATCCCGAAAACATTGGACTGGTTGAAAGCAGTTTACGTGAAAATCCGCGGCTTTCAATACGGAAAAGAGCAGCCTCACTGGGACTTCCAACAGCGATTATTGATGAAATTTTAAAAGAGAATCTGAAGGATCTGGATGACATACTCTTTAAAAAATTAAATCCGCATATCCATTCTATCGTTCAATGCTCTTAATAAAACTTTGTGTCAATTATTACGTTTTTTATTTAAGTTTGAAAGTATAAATCTGCTACCAGACACCCTGTATAAGTTTTACAGATTCGTACGCTAATGAGTGAATCTTCCACATATGAATCGTATCATAAGTTTAGCTAAGTCGCAATACCGCTAAGGCAACAAATCGCACAATATATGAGTTCATTGCGGATCAACAATATAAACGATTATGTCATCAGTTAGCAGCACAGGCATTGGTGCGATTTGTCTAGGTTTTGTATAGCATGGATCATTGTCCTGTAGTTTTAAGTATTTTTTTTTCTGTACAATTTTGTGAAATTTGAACAATATTTTATGATTCACGTGTTATGCTCCTATCATGATTCACAACTCAACTGAGTTGAGTTGTTAATGTTACAACTCAACTGAACTAAGTTTTTGTATTATGGTCCACAACCAATTTTAGTTGTCTTCGTTAAGCTTTTATAATGTAAATCATAATACCAGTAACAACTCAACGAAGACAACTGAAATAAATTGTGTATCATAATGCATAATGCACTGGTCACTGAATAGTAACGGCTTCAGCTGATACCAGCTGAGTTCTGAATCATGAAAAGGGCATATGCCTTCGGACGACAACTGAAACAAAATCACACAAATGCACATTAGTTAAATTGCGAGATGTTCTTTTGAGTCTGAAACTGGGGTTGAACCCAGGAAATTTTTCGTTTTGTAGTAACTACTTCGACCATCGCCACCCTCATTAAAATGCTTTTCCGGTTGAGTGGGCAATATATTACCGCTTCCAGGTTTTCTTCTTTCCGATTTTTTTTTTATTTATCTTGTTTGTAGTTAATATTTCGATTTTGTTCGCATATTATTTTGCTTGAGTTTTCCATAAATTTGAGTTATAGCGAAAGTGTTGTTTAATTTAAAATTTTTAGAAAACTTAAACACTACAAAAATTTTTGTACTAAAAAAATTTTTACACAATTTTTTTCATAACTTAAACTGTTATTTTTCCCCTCCAAAATACTTCAGAGAAAATTTTTAAACACCTAAATTCGCCTCGTCAGTACATTTATAACAAATGTTTCTGTGTATGGTATGTTTAAGAGTTGGGATTATGTTAAATATGTAATGTTTAAAAAGCTTTTTGTTATAAAACTAATAGAATGAAATTACAAAAAAAAAAAAAATAAAAATTAAAGTAAGACTAAAAGGCCTTTTAATCAATTTATGAATGCCGTTTTATATTCAATTTATGTATGAACATGAACAAAAAGAGTACTTTGTGTGAGCTTTTTAATAATTCACAGACACTACACTCCCAATTACTTAGGTAAGGTAAGAGTTTAGAAATTATTGAAAGTTATTTTTCTTTACAAGTTTTTATTTGCCATGCCTCATTAATACTCAACCCATTTTCGTCTTTTTGTTAAATAATAAATTTTAAATTTAGCCAATTGTAAAATTGAATGTAACGAAAATTTCATTAAGACAACATTTTGATATCAAAAACTATACACAGTTCGAAACAAAAAAAAAATACACTACAAAGGAAGAACAGCTTAATACTCGTAATAAATAGTCGAGAGGGCACAAGAGGCACTTTACCATCAATACATTCTGCGCCTTTCATACTTTTTACACTTTTCACGAATTTAAAGTTACATGTGACGTTTTTTACATGGAACTCAAATGATTTGAAATTATTTTGTTTAAGTGAAATTTCCCAAACGGTTTAATATTTTTCTGTTTCATATTGTGAGCTTGAAGAATATAAGTATGTGTGTATATTGGCATTTTAGTTAAAAAAGAAAAAAGGATCAAGTAAAATGCAAGAAATAATTTTAAAACATCGCAAAACAACGAAAATTACATCTCTAACTAAAGTAACCAGGAGAAGATGGTCATTGACGGATTGTCCCAAAGAGAAGCTTGTGTAGTCATTTCAATGTTAAAGCACGTCTTGAAAACTCTGATGGCGGCAGACTTTGTTTAGTTCACTTTTTCGTGGAGACATCATTGCTATTTTTATGACTGATGATTAATATTTAAAGTGTAAAATTTTTAACTTGACATATCTTAATGATTCCCTATAATTTCTTTTAGTTTTCTGCTAACATCGGGGGGGAACGCACCCCTAATTCCTCACCCAAATTCATATATTCCCAGGAAACTTTGGCAATATCGAAATAAAATTAACGTAGTTTCTTATTATTATTAAATTGCTTGAACATTAATTAATCAGCCATTTTGCACCATCTGCCTTATTGCATTTACAATGAGGTCAATTAAGTTTTGGAATTCTTCATTAGTCCCCCCTTTTTCGAGCGTTATGAACAGGCCATTGCTATCGCTAGTAATTATATATAAAGGGTGTCCCAACAAGAACGTAAGATTTAAATTTTATATGCAGCAATTGAATTGTTTCTCTGGCTGTATGACATGTGGCGCCGTCTTGTTGAAACCACATGCCCTCCCCATTCATTTCTTCAATTCTAGGCACGAAAAAACTGGTTATCATTTCACGATACCGAACACCATTGACTGTTTGCGCTTGACCTGCCTCATTTTCATAAAAAAAAAACGTCCAATGATTCCTCCAGCCCAAAATCCACACCACATTGCATTTGCTTCTCGTGAATCACTCGAGGATTTTCCTCACCGCAAATGCGACAATTCTGCCTATTGACGAACCCATCAAGATGGAAATGGGCCTTTTCACTGAAGATGATTGATGATGAAAATCAGCATTTTCATGTTGTCTCTCCAATACCCAATTAACGAACTCCCTTCGCTCCATTTTTACTAACCTCGTACCTTCTACTAGCAAACGATAACAATTGTTCACATGCCAAACAATGACACTTCGAATGGCGCCAAATTTAAATCTTGCGTTCTTGTTGGGAGACCCTTTATATATCGAAACAATTCAATGAACGACACGCATATGCGAATATGTAAATATATAACTTTTTTTCCAAGAGGAGTTCAATTACACATGAACATAAGAATCATATTTTACATAAAATTAAAATTTTCCATTAAGCAGTTTTACTCATTCCATTCGCAGTATTTACAACTGAATTCTCCTCTACTTCTTCCTTTTTTTCTCTCATGAAAGTGCTTAGAAAGTGTTTTCTATCTCGTTTTCCTTTTCTTCTGAGTCATTTAAATTGTAGGTTTTCCCTTAACGTTCACTTTAATGGCGGATGTAATTGACTTCCGTACCATCATGGAAAATTCATCACAGCTGTGTGAATGTGAGCATAAGATGCAGCACCAGCGGCTGTTTTTTTTTTCACACTCGTACAAATTGGGTTTATGTAGGTGGAAAGCAGGCAACTAATACTACATTTATTGTGTAAATACACGGGGGAAGATCAGGGGTGGCTGAAAAGCTTAATTACATCTTGTTTACCTTTTCTATTAGGAATTAATTGAAGAACATACTTAGTGCAGTTCAATTTAATAGAAGGCAAATATGTTTACTTAAGAAATCAATATTAATAATACTCGTATATACACTGTAATTAACCCAGATGCAATTAAAAAATGGATTAAAGAATTCAAGAAGGTACATACAGGCGATGCCTATGCCGCCAGCGATGGCAATTGGGTCATTCGTTTCGGTATTAAAATGTTTTTTTTTTTCGGTACGTTTTGCACTCTTAGAGTAAGAAATTAAAACTTTTTAAATATTTTATATTAACGAAATTTTGTTTATAAAATTGATTCCTAAGAAAGGATGTGCAATACAGTCTCTTCGTTCTGAGTATCATCACAGCTGTAATCGTTAAAACTTGAATCCGTAGCCTCTTACAGTCCAGTTATCACCGCTACCAGTAATCGAATCCCTTTCAACATAATGAGGTCTATAGGGTCGTTATCCTCAGACAAGTACCTTCATTCTCCCACCTAAATTGAGGAAGCCCATAAAACTCCTGCCGGCCTAGTATGACTTGCTATAACTCATAGGAATACCAGCTGATTGGCTGATCATCCACTAACACCTCCTGCTTGGCAATAACATCCGCACATACAGCAACCCATGTGGTATGCGCACAGAAACCTTCGTCAGTATCGGAGAATGTCTCCTTATCTTAACGAGAGACTTTCGGCATTCAAACAACATCTGGGTACATCCCATTTATTGCGTCGATGGCCGCCTTATTGTTATTAAATATATAGATATCACCGGAAACCTTATGTTACGTTGTCGCCCTAGTCGCCTCGTCGCTGAAACCTCCACCTGCTCTTTATCTCCTTCTGGAGCCGTAAGTATATACCCTGACGGCCAGTTCTGTCGGAAACAAATGACGATAACAGTTCACCAAAGTACGGCTTGGGTGGACAGTAGTCGTTTCTCGAGCACGGGCATGCAGCATTCAACCTCATTGCACACTTAAGCGCCAACTGTCTGCACACAAAATCCACCAGAAGGCAGTTAAAAATCGTGAGTGGATCTAAGCGGCGTCTGTCGAATGACCTTCCTTGATTACAAACAAACAACATGTTATCGTATGGTACTGCGATACTTTTACACTCCTTTCACTTATATATAATGGGTGATTCAAGTAGAGATACTTTTTTCAATAGCCTTTTTTTTGACAGATCACGTGTGAGTCGTGTCATGCTGTCATGTTATTTTTGTTTAGTATTGTTTGGCATTTCATAATGGAAAGACTTACGCCTGAACAACGTTTACAAATCGTTCAACTTTATTACGAAAATTCACGTTCTGTGAGGAATGTGTTTCGTGCACTTCGCTCAACTTATGGTCAACATAATCGGCCTACTGAGCGTACTATTCGCAACATCATCACCGATTTTTAGACCCAGCATTCATTATTGGATAATGTTCGACCGGTTTGGTGTGGTTTGTGGTTTGTGGGCCGGTGGAATCATCGGTCCATATTTCTTAAAAAATTATGCCGGTGCAAACGTCGTAGTCTTCAATGGCGACCGTTATCGTGCCATGATAACCGACTATTTGATGCCTGAAATTGAAGCTCGTGATCTCGGCGACATTTGGTTTCAGCAAGACGGCGCCACTTCCCACACAACGCATCAATCAATGGATTTATTGAGAGAACATTTCGGTGAGCATATAATTTCACGTTCTGGGCCGGTCGATTGGCCACCAAGATCGTGTGATATCACACCGTTAGACTTTTTCCTGTGAGGATTTGTAAAGTCTAAAGTTTATGTGGACAAACCAGCTTCGATTCAGGACTTGGAGGAAAACATCACGCGTGTCATTTGCCAGTTACCAGTCGAAATGCTCGAACGAGTCATCGAAAATTGGACTCAACGGATGGACCATCTGCGACGTAGCAACGGCCAACATTTGATAGACATAATCTTCAAAAAATAAATGCCAAAGAATGTTCTTTCAAATGATAATAAACATTCTCCATTAAATTTGAATTTTCTGTGTTTTTTTTCTTTATGATCAGAAGCGTGTAGGAGTCACTCATTATTTCAAAACATGTAAAACGTTATAACTCATTAATGGGAACTTGGCAATACCAGTTGATTCACCTAGGGACCGCTAAGTGCAATATTATTATTATATAATTGTAAATATATTATTATTAAATTGTTGAAACAGAAGTGTGTTGCAGACATCAAATTAATTTTTAACTTAACTTATTCAATAGGGAAAAAATTCACTAAAAATGTGTTTTAAAATAAATTTTAACAACTGTTTGCCATAAGGAAATCTCGGAACATCAGGATTTTTTTAGTTCTTTTTTTTGTTGTTTTTTTTATTTTTTTTTTGTTTTTTTTTGTTTTTTTTTTGTTTTTTTTTTTGTTTTTTTTTGGTTTTTGATTTTTTTTTTGTTTTTTTGTTTTTTTTTGGGGTCTTATTAGACCGAAAAATGCATATATTTTATGTTATGAATTCTTTTAGTTCTTCGACGTCAGTTAGTGCCCTATATTGTGTATTAACGTTTTAAAAATTTATCTTTTCATTTGGAAATATTTGAATCAAAAGTCGTGTAGAGTTGTCATTATAATTAACAATTAATAAAAAAATTCAAGAACCGTGAAATACGTGTCAGAGTGTCAAATTTATAGGGGGTACTACCTTATTTTTTAAAGTCAAATAGTATCAAAATAGTGCGACCGTATCAGCTTTCCCATACTTAAATTTGAAATGTACCTACAAATGCAGGCAATTCAAAATTTAAATTTAAGTATTGAAAATAAAAGAATTTAATTTGAATTTAATTGATTGCTAATTGGGTTCACTTTCAAATTGTCGATACGATATTTTTTTTTTTTATATGTTTTTGTTTTTTTTTTTTTTTATATATTTTTGTTTTTTTTTTTATATGGTTTATTAGCAAAATCATTGGTGAGAGGAGAAAGATGGCCATGATGATGATGATAATGGTAACGATGATCTACACAGATAGATAGAATTGGCAAAGAAATTACAAATTTCTATTTCATTCTCAATGCAAAACAAGTCCAAGACTATGCGTATGGGCAGGAAATATGAGTGCAACATTCTAAAAAGAAAATGCTAAAATTTTTGGCATTGGTTTATATTACAATTTTAGTTTATTATGTGTCATATATGACTACGGAAAACATTACAGGGTGTTTTGTTTAAAAGTAAACTTTTTTAAATACATTTGCTTCTTCTTCAATTTAAATTAAAGCATCTCTAAAATCACGACTAATCTCAGACTAATCTCAGACTAAAGCTAATCTAGAACATTTTTATATACATACATACATATGTATATCTTTTTCTTAACAAGATAATTTAATTACCTTGTTCTGACTCAGCTCATCTGGATAGTTTCTATGTGGTCGCGGATTAAATATCATTCAACGTTCTATAATTGTTTACATATTTTGCTGTCTTTGACTTTACTTTTACTTAATAATTGCCCTATATTTTTTGAACGTATTTTATATATAACCAATACGATTTCCCAATAAGTGAACATGTGTGCTTATTTTCACTTGTTTTTACATGTGTACAAATACATTAAAAGTCTTTAGATAAATTTTGTTTGTTTTTTGTTGTTTGCTGGTCGAAAATATAATTTTGATTTATAGAGTGGAAATTTATAAGTGCACAAACTCTATAGTTTTGTTGCACAAGATAATTCCGAAAAAAATTTATATTTTGGTCTGCATTTTTTTTTCTCTAGTAAATATTTGTTGGCAGTAGTTAGCAAAATTTGATTATAATTCATAATTTTAAATGTGTTTATGATGGGTCCTTAATAAGAGCCAAAAGAAACTGCCTTAAGTATTTAGTTCAAAATAAACAATAATTTCCATATTGATTTAAAATATTTTATTACCTATAATGGCGGAATTTAATGCTTCATTGAGTAAGCTTGTTGAAATAGCAAAAAGATTTAGTTGCCCTAAAAGTAGGCTTCATTTTTGCGCTTTTTCAATCGTATGTGTAGTAAAACTTGAAATGCAATTTGTTAGTTAGTTAGTTAGTTTTATTGAGAGTTAGTTGTTCATTAATTTCTTATTACAGGATTTACAAACATAAAATTTTAAGAGAACTTAAAACTATAAAGTATTATTTTATTTTTTTTTATACATATATTACTGTTTGTGCAACTTGCTTATCACAATTAAGTAAGCTGGAGTCACAAACTGTAACAGTAACTGAGAACGATTCATTTTGAAGCCAAGCTGAAAATGTTTCGCTTATTATGTGTCGAATCATCCCAATATGTGTGTTTTGCATTGAAATCATCATCCAAAATCAGACCGTTATAAACATTGAAAAAATTTAAAATTATGAAAAGTTCTTCAGACTTCTAATGTTAAGGTGTCCGGAATGCATAGCAACGTTGCTACCTTCATAAATTCCTGAATCAGGATGGGTTTTTGTTGCTTGCTCTGTATGGAAACCTCATTAAATATACTAGCAAAGGATTCATTCGTGATAATAATGGATAGATTAAAATCTTTTACAATATTATGGAACTGCGATTTCCTTTTTATTCTTAGCCTCCAGGTAAGATTTCTTTCCAAAAGAAATTAGTTTTTTATACGCAGGACAACCTCTATAATTTGCAGTGTGGCCACTTGCTCTACAATAGACGCAAAAATGTGAAACATTGCTATTAGAAGTAAAAGAACACTCTCCCGGACCCTGCTTCTGGCTACATTTCAAATAAGAAAATGGACGACAAAAATTTTTGAAAAAATGACCCCACCGATGCGGTATTTTGGTACTGGGATTTGGTCTTTCCCAAGATACTACTTGATTTAATATATGTATGTAGTGTATTTAAAGTTCAGGCAGTAATTAGTAATTGCATTTTTTGGTAAATACTGACCTATATACTGACCGCTATAGTACTTCCACAATTTAACAATTTAGATCATTTTGCTTTAAGAAAAACACGTCACTCATCAAATGAATTTAGAGAAGACTAATCACGTAAACTAAGACAAATTATAATAAAAACAAATACCAAAAAAAATACAGTACATATTTTCCAACGAAATTAAATGCTACGATTTCGTAAAGAGTTCGTAGCGACTGTTCGGAAAACTCTTCCGATTTCCAATACCGATATACAGGGTGGCCCAAATGAGACCTAGTGAAGTTAAACACGTGTAACTCTTGTAATAACGGTTCTTTTAAACGATTTATTTTTATATGTTAAATACATTTTATGGAAATTTAACGTGACTATGTGTGAAATATGACATCAGACAAATGACCATCATTTTGCTCGATACAGGCATTGGCTCTTTTTAGCGCATTTTGCATTACACGGCGTAATGTTTCTGGTTGCAGGCGCCGTATTTCGTCTCGAATATTCTGCTTGAGCTGTCCAAGTGTCTGTGGTTCGTTAACATACACTTTGTCTTTTAAATATCCCCATAAAAAAAAATCGGGCGCAGTTAAATCTGGTGAACGAGGAGGCCAAGGGAAATCTGAATTTCTTGAAATTATGCGTTCACCAAAAATTTCACGCAGCATGTCCATAGTTTGCCTAGCAGTATGCGCAGTGGCTCCATCTTGTTGAAACCACAAATTAGGATGTTGCTCCACCATTGGCCGCAAAAAGTTGTCGATCATTGTTCTGTAAGAAGCCCCGGAGACCGTTTCTGGCGTTTCATCCTCATTCTCAAAGAAATATGGGCCGATGATTTTTGTGGCCATAACACCGCACCAAACAGTGCATCTGATTGTGTGTGACTGATGCTGATGTATTGCCCTTGGATTTTCGGAGCCCCACAACCTACAGTTTTGTTTATTCACATAACCATTTAAATGGAAATGCGCTTCATCCGTCATCAAAAAAAAAGATAATAAATATTTAAATAAATAATAAAAATCGATAATTTTAATGCGTTGTTGTGGACTGTACCTATTCATTTTAAATTTCCAAGCGTTCAGTTACAATCTGCAAAAAGAAAAAATAAATTATGTTAAAAAATAAAAAAGTTATTTGTGTTTCACATCAGCTGGTTTTATTTGGGCCTCCTGTTATTATCGAAGTCATAACGAATTTTATATTTGTGGTTGACACGACTTCGTAAAGATATGTAGGTACGTAATGGTAACTGATTGTGATTTCTTTTCTGAACAAAAATGTTGCTATTTGAAGGGTAACACTTTCTACAGTTTGACAATACCTTTGAAAGTGATAAATTTTTTATTACCACAATGGTAAAAAATATTTGACATTTAACGTAGTGTTTGACGTTGCTACGGTTTTTAGCATAATTTTATCAATAATAAAACTCATAATTTTTTTTTTTTTATAAATCTCCCGCTTTATTAAATAAAACCACAAGATTTGTACAAAATTTGTACAAAATTTGTATTAAAAGATATAAACCAGTTCAGTATCTCACCCCAACTTGAAAGTAGAGTGTCAAATATGATGCATGTTTTGTGTAACATACGAGGTTTGTTCAAAAGAAAAGGTGAATTTTAAATTTTCGCGAGCTGTGTAAATTCGATTATCGAAATTTTTTTTGTTATGTTTGTAGACATGTGTTAGCCTTATGTTGGCATTATCAGCCAATTTAGATTAGTAGTTTGTTGTTGACAACTGAACAGGTTAGTCACGTTTGTGTGTGTTCTTCGATTTTTGACTTTTGGAAAAATGGATTATAGAATATTAATTTTAGCCTGCTGTTAAAAATATTATACTCCACCATTGAAAAAATTTGTTTCCTTTTTTTTTTTTTTTTTTTTTTTTTTTTTGTACAATGCCCTTCATAAATAAACGACTTATTGTGTATTTTTTAACATTTTATTTGAAAACTTGTAGAGAAAATTTACTAAAAGTTCACTTTATTATTTCTTCCTCTCACCACGTAACGGAAACACCCTTAAAATATGCAATAAATAATGAATACATTCATACATATATTTTAAATTAGTCATTAAATATTATTATAATAATATATATATACATAATAATATATAATAATAATTAAAATACCTCCTTACTTTGCAAGTGCAAAACTTTATTTCCCTGTTAATTATTTTCAACAATCTTTTAGTTTCGTTTATATTTTGTTTTATTGCAGCAAATTCGAAAGAACAATGAATTAAATAAATAGGAAGAAGAATGTTATAAAACAAAACAGAAGCTTTCGTGTTTTTATGCCATTGTCATTCATACCTTTAGTTTGCGCTGTAGTTGTACATTAATAGTTCACAAGTTTTATAATTAAGTAAAAATTGTTTACGAATTTGTTGTGCATTTTTTGCTCGTAGGGTTGGTTCATATAATTCTCTGCTGCCTTATTGATTCATCATAAAAAAAATTAAGAATGGAAGTGAACAGAGAATCATATACAAATAAATATTACCGGTGAAATTAATCGATCGACAAACAAAGTTTTCACTGCTATGTGAAGTATGCCATCGCCGTTACTGATTTTGGTAGACCTACGCTACGCCCTATACGAAGAAAATTGCGAAGCTTAGTTCCTAAACTGCAAAGCTAGGCACTGAAAACTTCTGTTGAAATTACAAAAGTTGTTTGTTTTCATATAGAATTTCCAAATTCTTTGAAATATTCAACAGTGAAATTCATGTTGATAATGTCAAGTTCAATGAATGAAAAGGAAATTTTTTTCAATTAAATTTTAAATATCGACTGGCGCTAAATTTCAGATTGACTATACGTATTCGGAGAATATTGGTTGAGATATTAAAATTTGGTATTCGAACATCACTACTACTCGTATGTATACATAAATACATAAATCATATGACGATATGTGCTTATTCGTTCAGCTGGCACTCTGTAAGCCAGCCTTGTGCGGGCAAATCGCCGCGGCTCCACTCGCAAACGCACCCTATATGTCAAGAAAAACCACCAGCGCATGCTGAGACCCCGATATGTGGTCACCCTTGACCGACGTTCTCAGATGAAGATCGACCAGCTTTTCCAAAGTCTTCAGAAGGAACGAGGACAGTCAGATTGGTCTGAAATCCTTCGAGGATGTGTGTGTAGTCCTCCCTCACTTGGAAATGAATACCACCAAGCACTCAGTCCATGGCCTCGCAACATAACACCACCTAAGACTGGCAGCGATGATCCACATCAGCCATTGTACCACAATACCAGCATTCCGCTACAAAAAAATTCCGGAATAATACCGGCAGGTCCGGGCGATTTGAAAGGTTCAAAGCTCTCTATCGCCCATAAGAGCCTGCCGCTATCCACAATCGTGGCTGGATCCAGACCCGTTGTGGGCCATGTAGCTGGACACAAACACCATGGTCAAAAAAAATTTTTTTTGTAATCTCGATAACTTTTCAACGCGGTAATAAAAATTACTTTTAAGTTTACACTTCATTGTTATGTAACAATATTATTTTCATAATTTCAAGTATCTTACGTAAAGCTATAAATATACGTTACTTATCTAGTATCGAAACCATTTGGTCCAGTGAAAATTTTAATTTAATATAATACAAACTACGAAGCTTTTCTTGCGTTTATATACAAAAAATATAATTGCATTGGAAATGTTTTTCATAACAACACAAAATATTATTCGGTTTGTTTAGCAAATACAACTTACGCAAGTAAAGCATTTTATATCAGATTTAACCTTGCAGCAACTATAGATCCCCGTTTTCTGGCCGCCGATAAACGGGAGGTTGGTTAAATTATCAACGGTTTATAATATTTATTTTTTTTCCCATGTTATTTTTGAATTTTGGATCTTTCAATATGAATTAACAAAATGTGTTCAAATCTTAATCTAAAAATATACTATAAAAAATATACTAGGGTAGTACATCTATAATTATAATATTTATGTTTATAATTTGCATTAAAATATTCAATCAAATTACCTGGGAAAATAAAATTAAATTTGTAAGTATGTATGTAGTTTGGACCAAATAATCTCTTAATAGAGGAATCGTAAATTTTTTTAAATCTAACAGCAGGGTTAATGATATTCAAAACAGTAACCAAATTAAAAATGTTTGTGTTCAAAATGTTTTGGCTGCGTACAAATTCTTAAGTGTGCAGCAGATTTATTTGAATTTTAAAATAATTTGAAAATCGGTTAGAAAGTACCACAGGGCGGGCCATCAAACAATCAAAGTGCCACAAATGGCCCAATTGTGCCACATTTTGCATCACTGGTGCGAAGGTGGTTATTTCCATGGTATTGAAACAACAAAAAGTTGAAAAAGAAAAAATGTATAGTAACAACAAAAGGGAAGAAGAGCAGGAATAAAAAAAAAAAAAAGAACAAATTTCGAGACAGACAACAAAATACAATATAAACTCATTAATTTCGCAGTTAATTAAATGCTAATTAGTGCCAGTTAAAACTCATTTTTGTGCTCGTTAATTTATTTATGGTTCTTTAGTTGTTATTGCAATTATTAATATTACGCTTATTGTTGTTATTAAATTATTTCTCTTTTTTTTTTAGCACATTTCTCAAATTGTGCGTGTGTGAGTGGTTATTGAATTATGCAATAAATTACTTTGTTAAAACATTGTTTATCTCTTTCTCACTGTTACGCTACATTTTCATTCTTCCATTGGTTGATACATACATACATACATCCATATGTACAGTATTTGTGGCCATAATTTATCAGGTTGGCATCAATTGTTTACAGTGAACTAGCGATAGCGTGAACAGTTTTTTTTACCAAACGTGTTTCCGTTTTAAAATTTGTCCATGTTCTCAAAAGTGAAAATTTAATAACAAATTTCCAAATAAAAATTCACATTGAATGAATATTTTGTTGCATGCATTTAAGTTCATAGTTAATTTATCAGAATAATTATAACAATAATTTTAATAGTACTACAAATAAAAATCCCTTATTCGAATGTTTCTAAACGTATGTGTACGGCGAAACCGGTGATTAACCTTTCCATGAAGGATACAATAACAATCAAGAAAATAGCCAAGTGTTTCCAATGTTCATTGTGGACGGCTGATTAAACTAAAACTTGAATAAATCAAAGAGAGTTAAGAAAAGTTGTAAATATAAGTTCGTTCTCGCCTGTACTGCAACAACGATTTGAGGTAAATATGTGGGTGCTGGCCTATACTAAAAAAAGGAGAACAAAGCTTTCAGGCTTGCGTGTAATAATGGGAACTTCTCCTGTATATTTCTTAAACTTTGTTGTGTTAAATAGGTAATATTGAAGACTATACAACTACCTCTTCCCTGGTAACACAAAGAGTAGTGACGACGTGTATAGCGGCATAGAAAATATGTTCAGATATATATACGTGTTCTAGTCAACTGGTGCTGGAGATTAATTGTTCTTTTTTCCTGTATTATAACCGAAAGTGATTTTCACATTATTATGAAGAATTAACTTTGAACTTAAACACAATTAAATAAATATTCATTCATTGTAAGCAAAATGAACGTTATTTAACGGCCAGATATCTTGATACTAATTGTCTGCAGAAAACTAAACTTTTTTTATTTTTAATTATATTAAGATAATCAAGCTTAAGGTCATTTTTTTTTTTTAAAGAAAATTTAAATATATATTCTTATTTATATCAATATTTCGCCAATATCATTGATCGGCTTCAGCAGGAAATTTAAATTTTTTTCATTCTGATTATAAAAGTATTTAGAAATTACAATTGAAAAATT
Organism: Dexiosoma caninum; assembly: GCA_963924685.1. Classification (NCBI taxonomy): domain Eukaryota; kingdom Metazoa; phylum Arthropoda; class Insecta; order Diptera; family Tachinidae; genus Dexiosoma; species Dexiosoma caninum. The sequence goes on along the minus strand of OZ004725.1, from coordinate 22,362,587 downwards.
AAACTTTAAAAAATTTAATTAAACTTTTTAAAATTAAAAATTAAAAATTTTTATATTTCCTTGATATGTATTTTCGATGTGAAGTTTGCTTTAAAATATACATAACTTTTCACCAGGCTGTTTAAAGTCGAAATGAAAGTGTTCACTTTTCCGAGTCGTATATACATTCGGATATTCATGTTACCGGTAGCCAACTGTATATGATGATCAAAAAAATAAATAAATAAGTGAATAAAAATAATAAATAAATAAAAAAAATCAAGAGAATGCTGTTCGTGAGTGGAATTGAAGTAGAAATATCCTTTTGGCTTTTAGTGCTTGCTGGTTTTATTGTTGGTGAGTCCTGAAGTGTGCGTATTTGAATTTGACATTTAATATTTATAAGCCTAAAAGTATGTTATTAATTTTAGCCATTAAATATAAATTGCATATGGCAAAGTATAACCAATAAACTCGTGTTTAATAAATACATATCGATAGTAATTTTTCCACACAAAATGCTTTAATTAAGAGCCAGAGGAAAAACATCGTCAATTAATTTTGTAAAAAAAAAAAAAAAATTACGTTCGCATTTACCTCTCATACAAGTTTAGCTGTAAAAGCCATTTTATATAAGTATGTTTCTCATACAATAGAATGTTCCTTTTAGCTTATGAAATTAAAGTCTTAATTATAAAACTGTCATTTACCAGGCTTATTTGAAAAGGGTGGAACAAACTCTAGAACAGCTTCTGTGTTTTCTCAACAGCTTCTTAATTTGTTTATAGACCTTCCAAAGGATTTTTAAATCATTAAAGCGTAATTTCCGTCGTAGTTTAATAATTTATATTTAATACGTATTGCATTTATTTTCAGTGGGATGCTTGATGAACTGATAAAATTTTTCATGTTAAAAAAATATTGGACCGGAAACAAATTTATTGAAATAAACTTTTGAATAACGTTTTCGATTAATTCAATATTACCATGCCACAGCAACGAACATGAAGGAATGTTAGGTGGGATATAGCTGGACTAGTAGTGTAGTACCATGGTATGCGATAGTAACACAGAGGAGTCTTCTTCCTTCGGATTCAAAAGATGTGTTATGCCACCTCTTCCGGGATGTTGAACATCGGCAAATTGTATTCTTATCCTATGGCGGAAAATATATGACACTGTAGCATCTCATGTTGTGTGGGAACGGAGTTAGTATGCATATTAAAAGTTGGCTAATCCGCGATCTACGGGATTAGCGACCCCACGGTTAACACTGTTAAAAAGTTGAAGGAATCTTTTAATGTCTCACTCTTTTAACTTTTAAAATGATATATGTCCATTCATATACACACACCGCAGTCTTTTGCTGTTGAGATTTCATATAACTGGATCTTATGGTCGACAGAAACAAAATTGGGCTGACGATGCATCGCCTTCCATTTCCTTAGATTTGAAGATCACAGAAGAGACGACTCTTTGTGATTCCATATATAGCTTAAGTGCATCTTATACACAGTTTAAAAATAGTTGGATCTATTCTGGTGCCATGGGCAACTAGAGGCCCGCACGGCTCAATACCACAGTAAAGGTTAAATACTGATGTACTCCTAATGAGTACATCGTTTGTACCCTGAATAGTTCGTGTGATGGTTTCGGCCCAAAAAGAGCGAAGGTGTCTGAAATCTTTATAACTTTTTTTATTATAATTTTTGTTTTCAATTTTTTGTTTCTATCGTTACTACAATGGGATGAGTTCTGATGAAATCAGGGAACTTGTTCCCGAAACCCGGTCATGCACACGCACAACGCGTTCATCATTAAGAGCGCATCCATTTGTGATCAACTTGGCGGCGAACCGCACTACACATTACAGAGAAAGTTCGTTTGTTGGCCGAACAGCACGTATGTGGGAATTCGGTCTACCCGCAGAGGTCTTTCCTGTCACTTTTGACGTGGGAAGATTCAAATCGAATGTCTATAAACACTACTCCCTCTATCCTTTTTCCCAAAATATTATTTCCGAGTTCCGGCACAATGCACAGCATGTCTAGGGGTCATCTCCTGAGTGCCGGTCCAAGTTAACAAAAAAAGAAAGACTTGGGGCATTTAAAATGAAACTGTATACAATTGAACAACGTGCCAAAATCGTTGAATTTTATTTTTGAAAAAAACTGTTTGGTGCGTTGTTTCGTCGGAAAGGATAATTGGCCCATATGTTTTTTAAAAAGAACACGGTGTCGTCGTTTCTATCACTGGTGTTAGATATCGCACAATGTTGAAAAATTTTTTTAGGCCAGCCGTTGAAAACCATCCGCAAGTATAGCTACATCAGGATAAAGCCACACTGCCAGGAATACAAAGGTTCTTTGAACTCAAACCGTTGCGGTCATTTTGGGCCACAATGTACATAAAGTCACATGGATAGAATAATTCTTGGTCTGCTCGGGACATATAGTAATTTTAAAAAGAAGTGGCCTGACCATGTCCTGGCCATCTACTATTTGTTTCGATCGAGCCAGAACTTTCTCTCTGGGATACGCTTTATTTCATAACAGCGTATCAGAACAGATGAGTAGTAATTTTGTCTCTCAGAATGTTGTCCGAAAGATGGGAGATAGTCATAGGTAACAATGGTCAGTCCGTTAACTAAATTTTTATTGTAGAAATGTTTCCAAATAAAAGGTGAATGTTCGAAAAATCTCGCATTTTCAAGTTACGCACCCAATATTATTTTTCACTACGTTGTCATTGCACAGAAAAATATTGCTATTAAGAAAATCCTTATTATTGATATAAACTAATTTTGTTTTCTACTTTTTCTATTCCTGTTTCTTTTTGTCCTCAAATTCAACTTAAGTCCTGCTGTTTTCCATGCTTCTTACTTCGTTATTAAATCCTGATAAAAATGTTCCTCCAAAACAAAAAGAAAGAAAGATAAAGAAATATACTCAAGGAGAAAAAAGATGTTAATTAATAGCAAATTATTTACAAATTCCCCAACGTGTAACTGTCAACAGGCCATCTGAAAATAACTTTTAAACAACGTTGGGTGTACAAACACAAGCAACCTTGATGAGATGAGCTGATGGCACCCCCAGCTGCGTAACGGAAGAAAATTGTAACAAAATTTAAATTACTTAAAGAAAAGTTAGACAAATAAACGATAATACAGAAAAACAATACATTTATTTTACGAGCAGGTGACTACAAGATGACAATTTTCTTTATGGCGGAGAAAGTAATTCGCTGACAGGAGGAGGGAAACCATATTGTACTTTCATTTACTCTATGTAAGGGGTGTTTTTATTTAGAGGAATAATACTTCCGATAGGGATAACTGTCAATCTAGCTGTCATATTTATTCATGAAGTGTGTTTGACTGTTTGTTTTGGTATACTTTGGCAAATTACCATACAAAGACTAGACTTACACCGCTAACAACGTTTACAAATCATTGAATTTTATTTCAAAAATTCGAGCTGTGGTCGTCAAACTGATACAGAACTTCGTCAAATAATACTACTTCTGAGCAGCTAATATGCAATGCTATGGATCGATGACTGAACACATTTACAGTTTTCGATAATATTAAGAGAAGTCGAGCCCGTACCGTGCGTACAGAAGAAGCCATCGCACCTGTAGACATGAGTGTGACCGAGGACTCGAAGTTGGCGATCGAGCGCAGTTCTCAGCAATATTTGTAATTTTTTTATTTCTCATGTAATTTAATCACTTAAAGAAGAAATGGTTCTACCAAGACGGCGCGTGGAACCGTCACTTTGTTGAGCTAGTCGTAAGTGACTGAATTATCTCAAGAAATTCATCTGTGAATTGGCCATTTAAAATCCAACATTTGGAGCACTATTCTTCGGTATTCTCGAAAAATTGCTGCAAAATTGGACAGACAGGAAGTTGCGGAGGTCGAATGTCAGAAAAGGCTGGAAACATTAAATGCCCTGAAATTTGTGAACTAAAAATTCGCTGTTGTTTTTTTTTTTTTTTTTTTTTTTTAGAGTTCGATGCGTCTAGAAAAAACACCCGTTATATGTATACTTATATGGATGTTTTTAAGATAAGGAAGTTTTTCGATTTAGTTACTTGAAATAATTTGTAACCAAGATTTCCGCTCCACAGGGCAACTGAGGCAGTTTTTTTTTTTATTAGAAAGACCATTTGTGTTGCGTTCCAAATTTTGGTTTGTACGAAAAAAAAAATCAATTCCATTGTATTTAATGCGAATTACTGATCGATGTAACTTTTAAATATTTATTATGAATTTCTTAACATTTGTGTCTATTTAAGCCAGGGGAGTATTTCTTATTAAAAAGTTGGGTCTTGCTCGCAAATACGTGTGAAACCAGTAATTCGACCGTATGTGTAAGCGAATTTCTTTCGAAGGCAATTTTGTGGCCCACGAATCATGTTGACATTGTGTGTTACATTATTTATTGGAAAGGCTTAATTCCTACACAAATCTGAAGTCTGTGTTGCGTCTGTGGCGCAGAGTAGACGCATGTTGTTGTAAGTAAAAGCATGGACTCAGTTAGCGACGGCGAACTAACGACTGAGATCGAAAATGTACTATTTAGAAGATTCCATGCACCTTGTTGGCTTAGACCATACTTGACTAATAAATGAAATAAACAGGTAATAAACAGCTGCATGGAGGCAAATCTTGAACTCTTTTTAGTAGATGCGTGTTACATGAAGGATATGCTTTGGACAGTTGTAAATTTTATGCATTTATTCTGTGTGACAAGAGCTACCAAATTGTGTATGAGATTAATTGCATCTACGTAAGATTGCTAGTTAAAGTCCAATGAAATAAATTATCTGAAAAACATAGTATCTCTTTTGCTTTTTTTAAACCGGCAAAAATTATGACCGACTAGGATCGATTTTGACTTTTGAACACTTGGACCCTAACCGAGGGCTCTGATTTTATTTCGTTACCCTTTACGGGGAAAATAAATTTGTTTAAGCTCTTTCATTTAATTTAAGTTATTCACTTTGTAGGGCAACTACATCTAAAAGTTGATAGACATATAAATTTATTTAAAAAATTCTGTGTATAATAATACCAATAAGATGTCATTATACTTATGAATCAATATTTAGAACTTGGAGCAAGTAAGGTGATATATTTGCACCTGGTTCAGCTAAGATAAAGGCTTTTTAGAACATGTTTGTAAACGAAAGAAGTTTACGTCTACTGAGTGACGAAACGTACACGAATACTGCACACATTTGAATGTCGGAATGGCTAAAAACTATTTTGGAGTTACCAGATGCAAAAGAAGCTCCGTTGTTAGCAAAAAACGTAGCTAATTTTCATAGTTATGACATGTATTTTACTTTAATGTTAAGTCTAGTAAAGAAAACAAATTCTATGGTAAGATGTACGTAATTCTCTCCTTTATGTTGTTTTTTTAAATCCTGATAGTAAAAATAATGCCAAAAATTAAATTGGATTACCTAAAACCATATGGCACGATGCCCGTTACGTTTTTTTTAAATTGTTTTTTTTTTCTCAGTTACACTACGCAACGCTTTAACAGTTGTTGTAGGGGCAGCTTTGTTGCAGATATCAGCAGCATTAATACTTTATCATCCTGTTCTGAACGGTCTGTTGCGAACACAATATTTTAGCCAGAGTTTCAGCTTGAGTTGCGTCCTTTTGCATTGACCGGTACCGTCATTAATGAGTCCGTTTGTAAGATGAAACCTGTGCCGACTGGTAGTCTATACTTTCATGCAATTTGGTGAAAAATGACAATGTGATTGTTTGTCACATGGCACTGCTGCTGAGCTTTACAAGATGCTTGTTGCGTTAATTCATGCAGAAATGTCCGTCTATAAGATCACTTATTTTTATCGCGTGTAAAAGCCGAATATTTAGATCCTTCGGGCAATGACGCTGGCTTTGTCAACAATCTAGTAATTTCCTCAAATTAATTTGCATTTATAAGTTTCGCATACTTTTAGGCTGCATTATTACTTTTTTAATCTGAAACCTTCAGGTTCAGTTCCTGTTAATGGTGGGGACTTCTCGCCACTCAAGCTATAAAGGCTTAACTGCGTATTTATAACTACAAAAAAAAAACCAATTCCATAAATGTTTTTCTTGTTAAATCTAATTTCGCAACATTATAATAACGTTTAAAGTTTTTCCTTTCTATTTGCAAATGCTTTCCCAAGCGTGTAGTTTTGAATATTTCTTGATAAAAACTTATATAATGCTTTTTGAAAATATTTCAATGAATAAATACAAATTTGTATTTGCTAAAACAAATTCTTGTTCTGAAGAAAAATATTTCTACTTGCTACTTGCGTGTTCCGCAAGGTTAACTTTTCTTGGCTACAGCAAAAATGTCTACTTAAAATTCATAAAAAATCATAAAACAGCAGCGCACACACACACACGCACACACGCACCCATACATACAACTCTTCTAACGAAGAACTATAAAAGTTTTGTTAAATTACTTTTCATTTTTAAATAAAAACAAAATATTTTATGTATACTCGTACACAAATAAAATATAAAGGAAAAAGTCAAAATTAAATCAAAAACTACATCATTGTAATTCTGTTCTCCAACATAAATTCATAGCATACTTTTAGTTGCTGCATACATATTTATTCTTCTGCAGCTTTTTCAGCCTTAACAATGCAGCACGAAATGTTTTATTTACACCCAAATCTAATTTATTCTCTAAAAGGAATAAAAATGAAATTAAACTTTTTGCACACCCCACCCGCAAGTAACTGTTGCTGGGAAAGAGTCTACCAACTGCTAAAAGTTAAACTACTGTTGGAAAAACATAAATAAGATCGTAATATTAAATTTTATGATTAAAACAATAATCATACGAAATAATGAAAAACAATATTCGTGGCTGCTTTTCGAGAACTGAAACTGGTAGGAAGGCATTTACGTTAACCCTGTCACGCCCGTATTATAAATACAAGCTGTTGTATAAGGTGATTTTGAAGCCCATATGGCTACATGGCGTTCAGCTGTGGGGAACTGCTTCCGCATCAAATGTTCCAAATTACAAAGAAGACAGTCGAAAATTTTACGAATAATCACGGTGCTCCATGGTACATGAAAAATGCAAATATCCACAGGGACCTAAAAATTCTATTCATTAAAGATGAAATCAAAAAAGTCTGTACGAGGTATAGGACGAAGATCGGGGTGCACCCCAATCCACTTACTAGAGACTTGCTGGGTTTCGAGGGTCACAGAAGACTCAAAAGGACCCAAACGTTTGATTTAATGGGATGATAATTCTGTGTGACCATCGGGTTGAAATTGTATTGGCAATAGAAACTATTTTTTTTAGATTAAGATTTGAACACATTTTGTACATTTCATATTGAAAGATCCAAAATTAAAATAACATGAAAAAAAAAAATAAATATTTCGCTACGAAATAGGTAGCATCGTCAGGAAATAATAATTTGTATTAACAAAAATATTTTTGAAAGGAAATGAAAATTTTTTGTCATTGATATTAAAAATATTCTTTGGGGCAGCAAATCTTTATAATTCGAAGGTTCAATTACAGCATCAATATCGAATCTTACGCACTATCAAAAGCTATTATTGTTAGCGATATCGCTAAATGACGCCGATACTAATGTTATGGCGAGCTCAATCTGAAGGACGCTGCTGATATTTATAAATACAGCAACGAAGTTGTCAATGAGCTGCCTTGCATAGCATGTGGGAACTATTTTCTTGATATTTAACATTATTTACGATATTTGGCGTCATTACAGGCACAGTGTAACAGATCTTCAAAAGGCTGCGAAGAAAAGAAATAACGTTTCACTTTTTTTTTTCTCGAAGAATGTGCAGATATCGATTAAATGCGGCATAAAGGATGAAATTAAATTCAGTCATAGAGACAATAATAAAGTTCCAATGCAGCATATTGATATACATATGTATATCATAAATAAACCATACTCACACTCCCAACTCTCCTGATATTTAATAAACTGTCTTTCTCAGTTCAGAGGAAGTGTGCAAGGGAGACTTTGGTTAACAAAAGATTTATGAGAACAAAAGTGTTTATGTATCATTATTCACTTTGTTAAAAGAAAAGTGCCCACAAATTAGTGCCTCAACTATCGATGTTTTTCTTTTTCATCCCATCAAAAAAAAAAAAAAAAATGTAAATGCAGGCTCTCAGTCAGTCAATCAACGCTGAGACCGTTGAATGAGCTACTCATCCAAATTACTTGGTAGTAGCCTGTTGAACCTCTGGTGCTGGTAAAGTTATATAAAATAAAGTGTTCACTTTGTAAAACGTTTCTGCGACATTTGTTGTTTTCCATAAAAAAGTGGTCGCCTGACGTTACGCATAATGAGATAAATTGATGGCTATCGGCGGCCTGCCCATAAATTGTGTTTGTACATACTTATATTTAATTATGTGTAAACTTCTGTTGTTTTCCTTCTATTTTTATTGGAGAAAAACAGAATCGAGATTGCACTTTTATTCATAATATTTAACGTGCATTGAAAAATATATATTAAAAGCCTTAAGTGGCTATAATCGGAATTGCAAGGGTGTAATCAAACATCCTTCGTTCCTTTCGCTCTATTTGTTTGCATTGTATTCCAGTTGTGTTTTATGTATTGTTGACCTGACCCGAACGCAAACAAGGCGGTAAAATGTCTGTTGTAACATCGAAAAATTACCTCTTGTTGGTGCCAACCCAAATCGTGTAAAATGTTAAGTAAAATTGTTTTTTCCGTTTGTTTGCTGTTGTTGATATATTTTAACAATGTTTTCGAATTTTGTTTTCAACAAGGGCGTTTGATCTTTTTTTTTCTTCTGTTTTTTTACTGTAGATAATCTTTTTTATTTTATTTTTTTTTTTATTTTTGTTTTTCAAGAGAAGTAACACTCAGGCAATTAAGATGCTCGTGCGTTACATTTCTTTTTTTTTTGGAAGGGGATAGTGATAGAAAAAAAGACAGGTGGCGATATATTAAGGTTGACATTATCATAGTATGTTCACACCAATCGTGTGTAACTGATAAACAAATAGATTTTGAGACGTTTCACCACCCTACGTTGACTTAGTTTGTTAAACACTTCAAATTTACTTGTTTTACCGCACATTTAAGCTGTGCTTGTTACGGAGACATTTTAACAAATCTGCTTTTGCACGTTCATAGCGGTGTTGAAGCGCCTCTGATGTCAAGGAGACGTATTAAATTTTGAAGCTTCGTTTTTAGCAGCCATTTTTAGTAATTAATTTACTTTGCCTGTGCTACACAATACCGACGAAGGAGGGCGTGCAGAAATGCCTGTGGTTTGGTGTCCTTTGTTTGCATTTTATGCTTGTGTGAAGAATTTTCTTTTCAAAACAACATATTAAATAAAATTTTATTTGTGAATAAATAAATATAATTGATGCCTGTCAGTTTTTAATAAAAAAAAAATATTGTATTAATTGCTTTCGGTTTATTGATAAAACATATTCCCCATATTCATTGTTTTCCAATTAAATTAAATGAAATTTTTGTCTTTATTATCTTATTTATTTTATTAAAACAAAATATCAAACAATGTAAATGTAAATATTAGAAATGTAGAAAGCTTCTTATTCGAGTGATTACAATTTGTACAACAAGAACAAATCGTGTTACAATATAAACCGTTTAATTACCCCACACTTGGAAAACCTTTCCCACTTATTTACTTCGAGTTTTCAATCCTCAATTTTCCAAACAAAAGTCTACGTTTAATTGCCATACGCTTAACCCATTTGGACCCAAACAAAAACCACTGGGAAAAAATTAAAATTTTTTTTATTTTATTATAAAATTCAACACAAATAACTGAAATAATCAAAAAAAAATAAAAAAAATAGTTTTTTCGGGAAATTAAAGGGGTATACCCAAAAAGGCACAATGGTCATTTATGTGTGAAAAATTGAGAAACAATTTTTTTCAACGCAGTTTTTTTTTGCATTTTCTATATCCCCAATGGCTTCTGTTGTGGCAAATAACACAGCGCACGCGATTTGGCAGCTTCTCAGCTACGTGATCAATGCCGTCTAATCGTAAGCCATCAACACTTGGTGATGAGGGGCGAGCAAAAAAATTTGTGGTACAATTGATTTAGATAAAATCTGGCTATATTTCTGCGAAATAACAACTGATCCGTGCCATTTTCAGTACAACTTATATGTAGCCGCCATGCATTTGATATGGCCATATCAATCATGTAAGTGAATAATGCGCACCACCATTTTTTGCCATGTATTCCAATTCTATACAATGAAATCGACTGGTCCAGCTCATCGCCTCCACCCATGTCCTTGTTGTTATTTATATATTTGCACTGCCACGTAAATGTATGTATTTCGAAAGCAATTCATGGAATTGTTTTGTTATTGTTATCCGTTTGTAGAACTGTGATATTTAGTACATTTAGTATTTCGATTGCTCTAAAAACGTAAGAATTTAGTTTATCACATTGAAAGAACTATTAAATGATTTTCTAAATATTGAATTTATTATAAAATATGTAATTATGACGATATACATCCGGCATAAAAAATAATCACCAGAAAACCTTACCCACCTCGGACATGTAGATTTATGACAAATTTCAAGAGATTTTTTCTACATGGTCACATAATTAAATAATTTTTTTTTTGACATTGTATGTAATAACTGAACTTTCAGCTAATCAATAATGGCAAAATATGTTGAATAAATTGAATCACTTTTTTGTATGCCCCAAAAAAAATCAAGTGTTCCCAAATTGGCACAGTGGGCTTAAATGGGTTAATTACCTAATTCGGGTAATTGCATTGAAAATTTAATACCCAAAATAAAATGTTCCCCACATTGTATTCGTTTAATTGCCTCAGTACATTATTTTACAGCAAATGCAACAAAATTTAAATGTTAATCATAAGTATGTATGTATGTATGTATGTATGTATGTATGTATGTATGTATGTATGTATGCTGACTACTACCTGTCAAATACATTACACATTGTGTATACACGTTATTTAAATAATTTTCTATCGGAAATCCTAGGTTTTTTTTTCCAGCCAGTGGAAACGTGTTTCGTTGCAATATATTTTTTTTGTTATTGAATTTTATTTTCCCAGTTTTTACAGTGTCCTCGTTAAAAATTTTTTTTCTTGTAATTTAATTAAATTAAATTATGTATTTTTTACTTTATTGTAAATTAATCCAAATATTTATTAAAGATGATGATGTCTGCTTTAGCTTCTGCTGCGACTTACTTAAATTTTAAACTTTTCTATATTTCCAGGTAAGCTTACAATGAATTTCAATAACAGATAGAGAATAGTTGAGAATTAAATCCATTCTGAGGGAGGGTAAGTTGAAATAATTAAACAAATACAGTTAATAATAATAAAGGAATTAATCACCTTCATTCCAATTGTCAACGTCGATTTCGATAAGAAAACTTTGCCTCTCTAAAATCGATATGGGTATTTCCATGAAATGGTCCACCGTGACTTAAAAAATCAAAACGCTAGCATAATTTTTTTAAGCACAGTTGGATTTAATTAAGTTGGATTAATTTTGTAGTATATTTTTATTTTTCATTTTTGAATAAAAGTTTAATTTTTTTATTAAAAACTACTGAAAATATATGTAAAATTACTAAAATATGTATGAAGGTAAAAAGTGTCACGTGCGTAATGTAACGTGCGTAATCAACAATTTATTTGTTTCTTAGCCAACCCATGCACAGTTGTTTTTGAACAAAACATGATTATAAACGTTCATTATTAAGCTTTATAAAAACATTTTTTCCGAAATAAAAATCTCCAACAAATTGCTTACTTTCGCATTTTTTCTTACGGCTCTAAAAGGCACTTCCATTTTTTGTCACGTGCGTAAGTCTACTTTGGTTGCATGGAACTTGGGTACCCAGTGCTCAATTTTCCAATATATATACTTTTTGGAAGAACTCATCACATACAATGTAACGATTCTAAAATTCCATTCCAAAATTGCAATCCATTTCTAATTTCACAATACGTGCATAACCATGGAAACACCCATATGCAATATCTTTCTTAATTGACAGTTACTAGAAATGTGTAATGTTTTAAAATTCCGCATCATTTGGACGCAACAGTGGCTAAGATTTGGTGTCGAAGTGGACAACAGAAATAATGATGATTATTAAAAATTTGAAAAATAGCCGGATCGTTCATAAATGATAATTTTCTCACCCAACTCAGTGATATTAAACGAATGCTGCGTCATCAAGTAAAACTTGTTTTTCCTTTTTCATGTCTCTGGTTTTGAGGTCATCAGAAACAATATCAGTGAATAACTTACATTAGTAGACGGTGGTACGCATCGTTCGCTATTTTATTTACATATTTTAATAGTACATATTTCACATTTTCTCGAGCCATATGTAAACATAGTAGCCTTCTAGTTCTGTTACTTTGGTTATGCTCATATGTTTAGATGGCATGCAAAATGAAAGGTAAATGCTCAAACACCTCTATGCCCAAATATGTGTATTATTCCACAACCCTTCTTCAACTTTCCGCCTCAGCTGTGATAGTAATCATTTTGCTTGTCATTAATTCAAGATATTTGCAACGTACATCAAATTCAATTGAGTGAAAACACTGAAAACTGTCACAGCAGCCGAGCAGCCATCTCGTAGTTGGTATAATACAAATTATGAGCAGCCAAGATTGTATTTAACCAAAATGATTTTACATTGGCTAATGGACAGACTCGTCCATCATATTTTCTACATTGACATGCATTCAATATCAGCGAAATGCGCATTTAATGTTATGAATGGATAAGGCACAAGCCCCTCTAAATAATTAACAATTTTGCTGTGAAAGGGAAGAAAATCCCAGGCAAATACATGACTTTTTAAACATTTTTATTTTCCTAATACAGTACAATCGCGATAATCGGGTTAAAAACATATCAAAATACCTGAATTTCCGAGACAAGGGAAAAATTTAAGAAAACTTTCAAAAACGTAGCTCATCACATAAGCTGTCGGACATTTATCTCTACGTACCCTGGAGTCCAAACTTGGTCCAATCGTTAACCTCATTACAAGGCAAGGTTTTTTAATGGAAATTTTTTAAGAGCGTCCACTAGATTTGAACTGATCTGAACTTGATAAATTAGTTGATAAAAAGCTTTTACGATAGTTTATTGGTGGCATGCTGAAATAAATAGAATTTTCGCAAAAGGAAACTTTTTCTTTCTTTTCACAATGAATACAAAAACTAACGTCATGTATTGTCTTTAAATATTCCATACAATTAAAATCTAACGGTATAAATCCTTTAGAAAGTTGAAGTTTTGTTGCAAAAGCAATAGCAATAAATGCTGTCCGAATTTTTTTGAGGTAGAAAAAAATTTATGGTGTGCGGTATAGAGAGCCTATTGTGGTAAAAAGTTAAGAGTCCGGATTACCGCGCTATACGGATTTGCAGATGTCCGAAATATCGGAATGATATTGTATATTTAACTTTATTACTCTTTTTTTTTTTTTTTAAAAGACAATACACACTCTACGAAGCTCTTAAGCTTGTCGGTAGAAACACCCAGGGTCTAATCGGGAATCGAACCCGCACTTCCATATTGATAAGACTAATGCTCATGCACTAGACTACGGAGGCACCCTAAATTAATTTTGTGCCCTTAACTTAGTAATTATTATTACAATGGTTCTTCCCTTTCATGACATTTATCAATTTTGATTCTTATTGTCAGATATTGTTACGCTTAAGGGTTTCATCTTGTTCATTGCTCCGACAAATGTAGTTGCTGTCACTTCACGTAGCCTTACACAAGTCTATAGAAATTACATTTTAATTAATTTACATTTTAATCCGCGTGCTATCACAACAACAACAACAACAACAACCTGTTAGTTACGACATGTTGTCGTAATAAAGAAAATCTTTAATTATTTACACGAACACATAAATTTTTTCATTCTGATATGCATACGTTTTTTTTTCCAATCTCATTCTTTTAAATCGATGTCATCCAAATGGAATCTATCATTAGATATTAAGTGGAACAAGTGTTTTACACACGCCAAAATAATTTAACATAAAAATTTCTCAAAGAAAAAATAAAGATTTTAATATTAATTGGCTTTTGTAGATGTGATTTTTTAATTTAAATTTAATTAAATGAAAATAGTAAAATTCATTTTAGAATTGAACAAAAGAATCAAATGATTTTAAATTATATAATTTATATATGTGTTTTCAAAGCCAATTGCGGTTTGAAGTACTAACAATTACCTAAAGCGCCAGACAGACGATCAATCTTCAGCTTCAATATATATGTCATTGTGTGCGAAAAATAGTTACACATATACGCTCTGTGTAATATTGACGAATATCTAAATGGTTTTGATATTCATCACAATATTGAAGCAGTTTGAAGTAGTGTGGCAGTGTTGTTGTCAATATTCAGTTTATTTCTGATAACTTTGAGTGCACATCGTAGTTGTGACGCATTACAAATAGAGTAAAAAATATCAATCAAATAATCAAATTAATTGAAGTATATCGCTCATTAATGGCGTTTGGGACGTGCAAATTAAAAAATATAGTAACAAAAACAAAAAAAAAATATCATCAGTGCTTTTGTTTAATGAATAAAGAAATAAATAAATATGTAATTTGGCGACGGTAACTTCAAAAAATGTTTTGCCGACGGTAACTTTTATATGTGAGCACTTGAAAAAACCCGGAAAAAATGAATACTGATGAGAAATATTGACGTAGTGTGTCAGAGGCTTCAATACATATACTAACACAAAGACAAATATTGAAGCTGAATACTGATGCGTGTGTCAGGCGCTTAAAGGTTATTTATTGTATTTAATTTGCCCGACTCACAGTGCGGCCGAATGCCGATTTTGCGGCCATAATTCAAAAACGTAATGGATCGACCTGAAACCTCGCACTCAGGGCTTTTTTGAAGTCACTGATCACGAATCCATCGTCAGAATTCCGGAATTCAAAATGGCGGTTCCAATATGGCTTCACGCTAAGACTTCTAAAGTTTTTTCGTCTACCTTTTATACAAAATAAATTAACTAAAACAAACATTTTTAAAATTTTCACAAATATTTTTATTAAAATTGAAAATTATAGGTTAATATTATAAATTTATTTATTTATTTATTATTTATTTATAATCCAACTTCAATAAACAATGATAGTGCTTCATTATTAGTGAAAGGTATATTTTTATTATAAGATTCCAATGATTTTCTGTATTTCGAAGCTTTTGTAAGACTCCCTTCGGAAATATCACGCACAACTTTTGCAAAATCAGTATTACCTTCAGCTCGCAATTTACTTGTTGCTGAGTATAGGAGAACTTCTGTTGACACATTCGCTCGTAATTCTTCTGTTTTTCTGCGTTTACTTCGTTCAGAAGATTCTGAGAAACTGAGTTCTCGCCGACCTGTATTGGAATTTTTTTCAACATTTTGTTTTGACTCCTTTTTCAGTTCAATGGATTTTTGTAACCAACCAGATTTGTTTTCAAAAATTTTTCTTCTATTCTTTTACTTGAATCCCAATATAGTTTTAATTGTCATACTATGTATTTTACTGAAATTTCTATTCCACAAAAAGTTGTATAAAAACTAAAGTAGCAGAAGGTAGCAGGTAAATCTTGTTTTATTCAGTAACTAATACTTTTCTGAGTAACCTCTAATTGGTTTTAAGGCAGCAAACGATAGCGTTTTATTACTATATGGTTTGTAAACTCAAATTTTATATAAAAAAACACAAAAAATATGTCTTCAAATTTCTACTGCTAAAAATTTTTTGTTACGAAATTGTAATTTACTAAAGTTTTTACGTATTTTACTAACCTGTAGACGTGACTCCATTTGGTTTTGTTAGATTTCCTTTACTCCAAGAACTTTCACACGTGTTTATTTTCCCTGTGTTCCTACAGTAATATTATGTTTTGATGAAGGCCACGTTGCGACTGAAAGAAAAGAGGAGACTTAAGATATACGACGTTACTATGAGCGGATTTCACTTCTTAGAGGATCACTTCAGCCAACCCAACGATGAAAAAACTCTTTCAAGAAACTTATTTTTTTCGAATTTTGGCCGCACTGTGCGACTGCTTGTAAAGTAGCCTGCGTAGCTTCAGGATTTTTTTTTTTTTTTTTTTTTTTTTTTTTTTTTATGGTCCTTGTTTTCAAAAAGCCGAATATCGCAATCACATGAGATTTTTTAAAATTTGACTTGGTATGGAATTTTATGAATTGTTGCAAAGAATTTAATTTCGTTCGAAATTGAATCATCGTTCTGACATCGTTACTAAAAATTTCGCCGATAAATTTGAGTCGAAATTTATTTCGAAATTTTGCAACTATTATAAAATATTAAGCAATTATGATAATAGGACTTAATACCTCATATGCCCCAATTGTTTTAGGGGCATACAATTTTAAAAATTTTTAAAATAATCAATTTTAACTACAGTGCGGAGTGACAACATTAATAAATTGTTTTTTTATTTATTTAACGATAAAGTAAATTTGAATGACGGTCGTAAATTCAAAATTTTTGTTGCTTCAGATGAAAAAAGAAATGGAAACGTGAAATCTAATAATGAATTATGACGGTAAAACTCCATTGTTTGGAATTCGTTGTAATTTTTATTGCAAACAGGTTGGATAAATATGAATATTTTAATATTCTAAAGAGAAATGCCTAACAGTCAGGTTTTGAGAAAATAATATGATCGTATTGATTGTCGAGCATCTGTTTAAAGCATCTGTGAAGAACGATGGGCATAACAACATTTTTTTAATTCTTTGTTATGACCGTGATTGAATGGGAGGTGTTCCCATTAATAAAGTCCATAATATTGCCAGTTACTTTTAAAAAATTGTCTTATCTCTGCAGCAGCATATTTTTCGTCAGTCGTAAAAGACATTAACGTTTTTCAATTTAAATTTACATTATGATTTGATTTTATTACGACTTCCATCTCGTCCAAATTGGGGGATATGCATAAGCACATATCAAATTTAAATTTAAGTTTTTGGCAACACATTTACTAATGTATTTCTTTTAAAAATGCTTAATAAAAAATATGAACGATTTTATGTAGTTCTACGGACTTTGGTATAAAATATTATTATTATTAATATTATTATTATTAACAAAATAATTACAAATTATATGTTAATATTTAACGAGCAATGACATCGTAGATTTACAGCTCGATAATGGTGTAATAAGCTAATAATGACTGGGGTGAAATATTGAAATGGGATAGTACATTCATTTGGGTATATATTGATATAGATTCACATACTAAACAATAGAATAAGAAATAAATAAAAATAGATTTGCTTAAATAAAACACATAATGATACCATAAAATTTTTCCGTATAGGCCTATTTTCCTGAGATATTATGAGATTAGCGATATATTATTTGGAGATGGATTCGACAGGTAGGATTTTGGTTTGAAATAAACTAACGCTAATTGAATGTAATTCGTAATTCATTTTCGATGGGGAATCCCATGGCTTTAATATTTTATAAAAGAAGTCCAGCTTTTTATATCGCATTCTGTCACTCCATTCTTTTTTTTTTTTTTTACCATTTTCATGAATGGCAATCGTTGTACGACTGCTGAGCCTAATGTAACCCGACTAAAACATTCATCATTCACCAGTATTTTTTGTTTTTTCATATTTCGGTGGTTTTTTTAAACCACAAGTAGTGTTTTATGTTTATCTCATTGATACATACTTCGATCAAGTACTCGGCTCTGAAGAAGATGAAGCCGCTGGTTGGCAGTACATTGGCGTTGTGCATGATATGGTGTCTCATTAATTAATTGTCTTGGATTATTTTCACACTATATTCGCCAAAGTTGCTTATTGACGTGATTTTAAAACGGGCACATTAATAATAATTTCAGCCAACGGCAGGACAATTTGGGGGGCTACGTTCCATGCTAATAAATTTTTAAACCCGCACACCTTAAACTGAAATAATAATTGTCCCGACTCGTAATTCTTCATAAATGCAATTATGCCAACCATGTGATCTACCATGTGGTAAAGGTATTAATTCCAAGCTTACGGTTCATTCATGCTGATGATCTTCGTAGCACTTATAATTTATGCTAAAAAGAACGCCATCTTTTTTTTTAAACGATGTAACATTTATTCATACTAAGAGCGCTGGGTGGCAAAACATCAAGTATTAAAAATGTTAAAAATTAATAATTTAATTACTAAATATTTCAACAAGACATTACTGAACTCTCTGCTTAAAAAATAAAATTTAAATTAATCATAATTGTTGTTTATCTTTTGCTATAATATTTTTATTGAAATTTAATTGATTAAAATTCACATCTACACATTTTTTTTTTTTACTATAAATTGGAATTTTATTATTATTATTATGCTATCAAAATGACGTTTTTACTAATGTCTTTTGCTGCTTCTTTCTACAGGACTATTATGAGCTGGAGAAAATGTAATAAAAGTAAAAAAGTTATAATTGAAATGAAGTATCATAATTAGGCAATTGTTATTTTAATAATAATACAAATATAAAATTTGCATAATGATTTTAATTATGCTACATAAGTATATCCCTTGTCACTGAACAAAACGTAAATGTTTCTTACTACTGCAAAATCACCAAACGATAAAAAAAATATAGAAACAATTTTATTAAATAATTGCTGGGCAAGTTCTCCTGTACAAATGTTGCATGTATATGGATTGCAGCAATATCAGTGGCATCCCACTTTTCCTCTAAGCAAAATTTGTTAATGTGTTTCTACAGGGTGTCCGCCGGGAAGGTATACTACTTTGTTTGTTTATAGTTTTTGATTAAATGAAAGAGAATGGATCTTATATTGATAAATGTTTTATTTAATGTCGGCAATAATGTATGGAATACAATATCAGATAAATGTCCGCCTCTGTTAGCCTCACAAATGCGAGCCCTTTTGAGCACATTTTTCATTACATTCTCACACATTTCACGCGGTATTTCATTAATTTCATCAGGAGTATTTTGTTTGAGTTGCTCAAGTGTTTCTGGTTTGTTTGCATAAACCTTGCTTTTTAGATATCCCCACAAAAAGAAGGCCGGAGCAGTCAAATCAGGCGACCGTGGAGGCCAATCAACATCACCATTTCTTGAAATAACTTGTTGTGGAAAGAGGTCTCGCAGTAATTCCATTGTAATCCTGGCTGTATACGATGTGACACCGTCTTGTTGATACCGCATGTTAATCAAGCCCAAAGCATGCAGTTGTGGCGTTAAAAATTGTGGTCAAAGTTGTTCTTTGAAGACGAAGCTCCTGAGCACGGCCTCGAATTGAGGTTGATGGATTGTTTTGAACAATTTCTTGAGCAGCAGTAATGTTTTCAGCCGATCTTGCAGTACGTTGTGGTCCATGCTTGGGCCGAAATTATTCACTACACGATAAATAGTGCGTTTTGTTGGCACGTTGTTTCTCCCAAAAATTTCACGTAACTTTCCCATCGTCACAATAATCGATGATCGATTTTAATAAAATGTTTTAACGATTAAAACACGTTGGTTTATCGAATATTTCTCCATAATAAATTTGCCGCGTGTCTACTTCACGACTGCCAAATATGAACTGTCAAGACTAATGTTTACCAAAATGGCGGCAAAACAAAGTAATACTACTTCCCGGCGGACACCCTGTATATAATAAAAAGATGTAAGTGACTGAGAACTTCTCTCCATGTTAAGGAAATGCAAGGACCACACAATCTTTTCTGTATAAAGAAAATCACGATTTTTTTTGTAAAGAACGTCGTTGCTAACTACACAACTCTTCATAGAAAGAAAATTTGTCAATGTCTGAGCAGTTCTTTCGAAGTAATGAAAAGTTCTCGGTGACATACCTACCTATAAATGAAAATTGTCATTGATTCTGCAACTCCATCCATAAGACAAATGATGGCGTTGATCGAGCAACTCTTTCCATTTAAAGAAAAGTCGCTAATTACTGAGCAACTCTTCTATAGAAACAAAAGTTATCAGTGACTGACCAAATTTCTATATTTAAAGAAAAATCATCTTAGTATTTTCTATATAATGAAAAAATATAAGAGACTGCTGAACTCGTTTTCGTATAAAGTACACTGGGCCACTGTTTTCATGTAAAGAAAAAATCTATAAATGAGCAAATCTTTCTACATAATGAAAAGTTGTCGGTGACTGAGTAACTCTTTTCATATAAAGAAAAATTGTCAGTGTCTAAGCAACTATTTCTATATAAAGAAATGTTTTCACGAACCGAACAATCCTGCAAACAAAAAGAAAAATTGTCATAAAGAGGCACAATATGTGAAACTGAAACTTGTTACTCGTATCGTGTAAAAAAAAGTTGCGAATGAATATTACGTCTAAATGTTGTGCCTGCAACTCTCATTGATTCTGCTGCACTTCATTTGAAATAAGACGGCAATAATTTTTTTTTGCTTATACGCTCAATATGTTAAAAAAGGGAGCTGGTACGGAAACTGAAAACTCTTTTTTTTTACTTTGACAGGCGTCGAACTTATTTTTTTTCTCGAGGTTGAAAGTTGTGATAGAAATCTTTGTCGGCAGTTTGACTACTACTTGTTGCAGTTTCCGCTTTAGACGCTTTTCGCAGACCTGCAACCGAACAAAAGAAATATATTTCAAATGTTTTCTATTTTATTGTATTTTACAATTATGTACTCTTATTTATATTTTTATGTTTAATGTCATGTTCAACTGTATAAGAGAACTGAAATTTGTTAAGAGTGGAAAGTGTGTGTTTTCATTAAGCGGACATGCGCATTTTTTATTAATATTTTTTTTTTATTTTATAAATTCAATATATATTGTACAAGTGAATGTAATGAGACGACTGGATTAATATTTCTGGCATGTCCTTAAAGTCTAAATTAGTGAAAAATGACGTCAGCAATAAATTAGATGAGCATAATATAATTTTATATACTATAAATATTGTCACTTGTTCGATTATTTATTTGGCAAATGATATGAAATATTCAACAGCTATTGGTTAGAAAAAAAAAAATTTCAGAAGTGTTGGAAAAAGAAAATCAATTTTAACCTCAGCATATGCAACAGTTTTTGTTTACAGTGGCGCTTATAGTGCCCTTGTTTTCTCTTGACTTTGCTCTTATTTCGGCAATCCCAATACTTTTATTGTAGACTGATTCAACAGTTTGAACAACAACCAACATTCACTTGCTGCATAAAGAAAGCACACTAGAGCACTCTTAAACGAGTAACATTCTCTTAAAAATCGAGTGCTTTTTAACTTTTTCTTTCATTGCATTAAATAAATTTATTATTACAGTAGACGCTTGTAAATTGGACTTGTTCCTGGGGTAGTTCTAATTTGCGAGAAGTTGAAATTTTCAATGGCTTTTTTTTTAATACGAGTAAAAAAGCAACGAAGATGCACTTTCTTCGTTTAAAAAATACAGAAAAAGAAAATACTTCTGCATAGCTTGTTTTTTATTTTATTATTTTTATTTATATAAAACCATTTCATTAAAATTCATCACAGTTTAGAGAAAAAAAAATTTTTTCAATGCATAAAAATTGGCTTGAAATAAAAGTTTTTTATTTAAAAATTTTATTTAAAAAGCGTAGTAAATATTGTCACTGAAATATTCAACAGCTATTGGTTAGAAAAAAAAAATTTGAGAAGTGTTGGAAAAAGAAAATCAATTTTAACCTCAGCATATGCAACAGTTTTTGTTTACAGTGGCGCTTATAGTGCTCTTGTTTTCTCTTGACTTTGCTCTTATTTCGGCAATCCCAAATTTCATAACTATTAATTGGTCATATTATATTCAGTAATATTTGTTTGATTTTTTTTTTTTTTTGGCTTAATTAAATTTGTAATGACAATATAGTTGCAGAGCGCCAAAATATACTGGTCATGTACTTTGTGGAAAACAGTTCCCTAGTTCTATTCAAATTTATTAAAGTTTTTAGGCTCTGAGTGGCTTTTTATAACAAAGAACAACACTTTATGTAGATACGTTTCAAATATTACTTAAACACTGCCGAAATATGACTACGTGTTTCAAATTTCACCCAATAATGAACAACATGAGGGTGGGTGGTGATGGCTGAAGTAGTCTGCACGTTGACTACAAAAACAAAAATGTTCTGGTTTCAGCCCCGGTTTCAGACTCATAAAAACATCTCGCATTTTTTCTGATGTGCACTTGTGTGTGTTTGTGTCAGTTGTTCGTCGGTAGTGTGTAGCACCGGCGAAGTAAAATAATTGCTGAAAATGGCTACGAAAAACGAAACTTTAAATTTAATACGTCTCCTTGCAAAAGCAGAGTTGCAAGATAGTGAAGCTTCACCTCCTGCCCTGCCTACTGTGCCTATCCTATAGTTCCAGCGCAATGCATCGCATGTGTAGGGGTCATCTCCTGGCGCGGACAATAAAAATTGCTTAAGTAACATGGCATTTCCCCTTTTTTTTTTTAGTATGTGGAAGCCAAATAAAAGCTATAAAGAGAATTTTTCAGGATTAAAAACAAACACAAAAATAAAAACGCCCGGAAATTAGAACTGACTGAACGTTGATTCTAATTTCCAAACGATTCGATTTTCCGACAGATCTAATTTACAAGCAGCGTCTACTGTATTTATAAACAAGAACAAATAAATTGAGCTTTCAGTTTAATTTCTTCGTTTCTACATGTTTTAGATTTTCTATTTTTCTACAAACTCTTGACGGTTGAACAATAAATTGATATTGGATGCCGTACTTTGTATTTTGTATTAATTTTATTTCTATGTTCGATACAAATTTTTTCTATTTTTTTCCCACTACTTTCTTCTTATGTTTTGCAATGAACCATTTTTTATTATATTTCTCAAATGAATTAAGTACAATAGATTTTCTTTTGTTGCATACATTTTTACAAATAAATTTAAATTTCTTGCAAATTCATATCTGCGAAGGCAGACTATGTTTTTCCAGCATTTCAGATTAATTGGTCTATCCTCAAGAACTCTATTATAAATGATGCATCACGCTCCATATGTGTCTTCAAAAGCTATTTCATGCGTGTAAGGATAAAATAAGCAAATAATTGTCGGCATACAAAAATAATTTACCAAACAAACCAATATTCATTATGTCATTTAAGTAAACTTCTGAATAAAAAAGTGGACCCAGAACACTGCCTTGTGGAACGCCACATTCAACCAATCCCATTTGACTTTTGCAGCTATTTACCTCGACGAATTGCTTCCGACCATTTAGATAGTTTTTTTTTATTAAAATAACTGCACGTAAGCTCAAACCATAATAATGTAGTTTTTCTATAAGAATTTCATGATCCGCAAGATCGAATGCTTTTGAAAAGTCGTCAAATACCCCAGCAACACCTCGAAAGCCTTGATCCAAGCCTTGACAAATATTATTAACCACATTAACTATCGCTTCTTCCGTACCACAACCTGTTTTGAAGCCATACTGGCATCTGTATAACAAATTGTTTTGGCCTAAATACATACGATGACAATTGTTTATGTAAGATTTTTTCGAAGACTATCTATAATTGGCAGAATCTTATTTCTGTAAATTTAAATTTTACTTCAAATTGAACATTTCAGATATAAATTGAACATCGTAACTTTATTTTTTTTAATTAGTTTGCAATAATGAATATTAAGTGCAAAGAAGTAAGGGATTTTTTTTTAGCAAAAATATATTTTGTGTCGTGAAGTTGTTCAATTTCATAGATAATTCTTTCTTGCTTGTGTGCTAAAATTAATTGGACCGCTTTGACCACTCCGTCTGTATCATTAAATTTCTTTGTGCTTCGCAAATAGAACTGCAGTCGCGAAAAAAAAATCAATTGATACTGTTGTGGATCTCAAGGATTTTTATGGTGTTGCTAGGACGAGTTTATAGTAGTCCACTTAAGGAGTAAAGGAAACACTTTGTGTTTTGAAACTTCAATGTCCATTCATCCGTTGATTCATTTTAAATTGTATTTTTTTTTTTATTCCTATTCTGATTCAATTGCTTCTTTTGCGAACCCACTTGACACTCAATTTCATTTTTAATCGTTGTGGTCCTTGAATCTCCTCTTCACCTAATGGTTAGCAATTGGATTTTATTTTATATCTAACTTCAGGTTGTAATTTTCTTTCTTTTCCTAAATTGTTACAATCTGAGTTATGTTTGAGCTCGTTCAATCATCAATACAGTCAGTCTGAGGAGTTTTTAGAATGAAGCAGTTTTCTACTACAAAAACAAAATAAATAAATAAAAAAAAAGAATCTACTGGAAAAGTTGTTTGAAGTGTTTGTTTAAAACTTTTGTGGTTTTATTTATTTAATTTTTTTTTTTTTTTTGTTTCGTCGGTTTCATATTTTTAGTTTCCTGTCATTTCCGGTAGCAGTTTTAAATTCGTTTTTTTTTTTTTTTATAAAATTGATTTCCATTGCAAGTTATTTGTTAAAGTTGTGTTGAGTTGTGAAGAGCGCAAAGTATAACGAAAAGGCAACGAACGAATTGTTGAAACGACTTGCTGGTTGTGCTTACTTGCAGACCTGAAGTTGTGTGTTCCGTCCGTTTGGCATTGTTTGCGGTCTGGTCTCTTGACATGATTTTTTAAAACTCTTTTTTTTTTTGTTAAAATTTTTAAGTGTTTTTG
The DNA here is from genome assembly GCA_963924685.1 of Dexiosoma caninum. NCBI lineage: Eukaryota > Metazoa > Arthropoda > Insecta > Diptera > Tachinidae > Dexiosoma > Dexiosoma caninum. The sequence continues at coordinate 22,337,832 of OZ004725.1, read as the reverse complement.
GTTTGAGTGTTTTCGTTTTTCTATTATTTGATTTCGTAACTTTTCTCTATGCAATTTCTCTATACTTGAACAAAGGTAGAAAAAAGTTAATTAAAATTAAAACTAGTGGACTACAATTTACATTAATTATTGATGCAGGTGATAATATTCTTTAAGGATTTTTTTTTGCAACGAAGATAATATGTGCTGAGGCGTTCTATCTGTCATTGGCAGTTTCGGTAGGGATGATATTTATTGAATCAAATAAATTTTTTGTTGCAGAACTGCAGACAATTTTTGTTGCCCAACTTGTCACTAGTTTTGTTGTTCAGTCAACGGCAACTTGTTTTGAAAATAATTTTCAAACATTTTATAGCATGCCAAATGTATACAAAAAACTGCACTTTACACTTATAGGGTTAGCTTATTTCGAAAACCTCATTGGATATTCTGACCTCAGAATAATGCACATCTAAAGCCTTTGGGAAAGTATAGGATGATTCTTTGATTAGAAAACTATGGTGAGCTGTGTTATTCTGCATTTTAATAGGGAAAAGTTATAATGTCGGTCTTGCAGATATTCTTTTGGTACCGCAGCAAAAATTACTGTTTGGTTGAAATCATTTTTGTAAGGGAGACAACATAAAGGAATCACTTGCAATGGCTGTTTTATAATGCATGATTTTTCTTTACGATGAGCCGCTTCGAAGCATTACCTTATGTATACAAAAAGACAAACCAAAATAATGCATTTTTTAAGCATTTATACTCCCAGCAAAAAGTTTGCAGCTAAAAGAATAATTATCAAAGTCTGTAGTACTTCCACTTTGGCTTTTGAACTAATTACTATTACGTGGCGGTGTTATTGGAGGCAAGTACTTGCTACTCTCGCTTACGAATAACACTTTCTAAATGCCATTACACATAAGTTATTACATTGCAAACCAATAAAGTCGAGCTTCTGTGTCACATTCTGTGATGTTATCTTCACTTTTTTTTTCGGAAAATAATATTCAGCACCGGCTACTTATATTTGCAAGTCACAATGAACAACAACACAATAATTAAAGTTTTGAAAATAACAAAAATCCAGCACGAACTGTAAAATATTGCGTACTTTCTCATATAAAGGGTGGTTAAATTTCAAGGGCCGATGTTGATTTTGAATAAAACAAACTATTTAGGAAATTATTGTAATTTTATTTTATTATGATATATTGTTATTACTCAATTATGTATGGAACAAAATATTGCCCAAATGGGCGCCGCGACCACGGCGGCACACCTCCATCCGATGGTCCAAATTTTCGATGACCCTGAGGCATAATGGAGGTTCTATGCCGTTAATGTGCCGAATTATCTCATCCTTTAGCTCTTGAATTGTTGCTGGCTTATCGACGTACACCTTTTCTTTCAAATAACCCCAAAGAAAAAAGTCCAACGGTGTCAAATCACATGATCTTGGCGGCAAATTGACATCGCCATTACGTGAGATAACACGGCCATTGAATTTGTTGCGCAAAAGAGCCATTGTTTCGTTAGCTGTGTGGCAAGTGGCACCGTCCTGCTGAAACCACATATCGTCCACATCCATATCTTCCAATTCGGGCCATAAAAAGTTCGTTATCATCTCACGATAGCGAACACCATTCACAGTAACTGCCTGACCGGCCTCATTTTGGAAAAAATACGGCCCGATGATGCCGCCAGCCCATAAACCGCACCAAACAGTCACTCTTTGTGGGTGCATTGGTTTTTCGACAATCACTCTTGGATTCTCATTCGCCCAAATGCGGCAATTCTGTTTATTGACGAATCCACTGAGGTGAAAATGTGCCTCATCACTGAAGATGATTTTCTTCGAAAATTGATCATCCACTGTTGCCGTGGTCGCGGCGCCCATTTGGCCGATATTTTCTTCCATACATAATTGAGTAATACCAATATATCATAATAAAATAAAATTACAATAATTTCCTAAATAGTTTGTGTTTTATTCAAAATCAACATCGGCCCTTGAAATTTAACCACCCTTTACATTCTTCCAAACACGTATTTCGTATGCATTTGTTTGGAATGTCTACTCGAGAAACAGCAATAACAAGCAATGTTGTTTGTGCAAAAGTTGTAGTTGTAATAATATTGACATTGGTAACTTGATATATGTAATTCCAAAATTAAAATATAAATAATGAACGTTTTTAAGTTAATCATATTGTTGTCGCCACTGACATAAACAGCTAAAGAACCACATTGTTTTATATTGGAAACTTAGTACAATCTATTACATTTAATGTCAAATTATTATATACTAAAAGTTAATTTTACCGCAATTCTATATACAGTGGCCAAAAAAACCATTCGACATTGCAATTATTTTCTTAAATTTCATTGAAAACGCTAGTATCCTTTTGTTTTTTATATGTATAAACGTGAGATCACATTGTATTATATGTATTTAATAATTTGTGGTCCTAAAAATAATAAAAATTGTACATTTTTTAACTCCTCTATCTGTTTGAACGAAAAAACAAAAATTGCAAAGCAAAAAAAGTATTCGACTGGCATTGTTTTTCCCTTATTCTGATTGTGTATTTCTTATTACTTCATCTAATTATTGGTAAAAATATCGCTATGTTTCTTGTTTATCATTTACAAGAACTTTTTTCTTATTTCTGTGCAAGTGATCGCGATGATGGGACGTAAAGGGAAAGAAACTTCTGTTGAAGTAAGAAATTTAATAATACATCATTTTAAATTAGGAAAAACGAACATAACCTCATTCTGTCTACTTTACGATATAATAAAGTTTCACGATTTTTTTTTTTAAATATCTGTGTTTTATTTAAAATTTAAATCTTGCGTTCTTGTTGGGACACCCGTTAGAATCAGTAGAGATTTTTTGTAAATACTTCTGTATCAAATGATAATCGAGTCACTACATAACTGCTTCTAAGTAATGCAGACGGTATGTAGTATATGGTTGAAAAGTATGCTGTTTGGTAGCTATATAACACATTCCCTAGTTTTTGTTGGGAGTGTATTCACTGACTTTAGTGCATTTCGGCAGCATTTTTTTTAAGCATTTGTTCCTAAATATTCAACGCATTACTTCCGACAACTTTAATTTTTTGCCGGTACGTTTTACAGCCATCTTGAAAACCTTTTCTTTTATAAAGCTCAATATATTATATAATGATTTGGCTTTTATTTGTAAATAGTATATAAGAACTATTTAAATAATGTTTGCGTGTCATTTACAATCAAAAAGCATTGTATAGCAAATTGTTAAGGAAACCGGCAATTTCAATTGAAAGAAGAGAAGAATTATAGACATCAAATATCCTGAATATTTTTGAAATGGTTTTTTTTCGAACTAAACTTTTCTTACCTAAAATTAGTTGTTGAATAAGTTTTAAAACAGTAAAGTTGGGCTACACATTCCTCACTCCAGGCACAAGGCACGCCTTAAATGCACTTAGGTTAACGCAGGGATAGACACACTGGCACACACCTACGCAGAGAGCTAAACATTCTACTGAATGTAATGAGCAGTTGTGTGCACTTGTATGTGTCTGCTGGTTTTAGAGAGTTTAACGGAAATAAAAAGACAAATCTCCCTTGAAACGATAACTGAAAATCATTCCTACACTCTCAATAAGTATGCATTTGTACAAGCGCACATACTTACACACATGCACACATACACACTGCCTTATATGTGTGTGTATGCATACGCTCAAAAACACATCTGTTGAGATTTTGAGGCCATAATCTTAGATAAGGATGCTGCACAAGTTTTTGGCTTTGTTGTGGTTTCAAGGACAATCATGATTATGTGCTGCTGTTTGTTCTGGTAGTTGATGCCACACATCCCAACAGCAAACGAGATGCGGTGTCTGTGAGTATCCGTATGAATAAAGACTCTCGTGTGTTTTGTGAATCTAAAACTTTTAAAAACCATGAAATCTGTAAATATTCTTGTTAATGAAGTTGACAAAGACATCCAAGCAACAACATAAGTAAATTTGCGGTTAGAGACAGAGACTTATAGAATGCAGAAGAATTAGTTTAGAGCAGGTTTAGGATTTCTTTTTTTTTTCAACAAATACAGCATATCAAACCTTCAGTTTACTAATTCATTGTCGTCTGAGTATTTTGTTCAAATAACAACAACATTCATCCGTGCACATCATCATCTGTTTGTAGTACGCAAAACATTATCCATATCAGGGATTTATTTCCCCCCTTCCCTATTCCCCTTTACTGCAAAGTCAAAGTCATTCCAACACTCATACATTCGCACACTTTCAATCTGAAATTCGCTGAAGTCGTCCTGGCTTGTTGAAGTAAAGTCTCCTTAATTTTATTTGTTGCTTATACTTTTGGTTTAATAAGTTGTTTAAAAACTAATGCTGTTGTTGTTGTTGTTGTTGTTTTCGTTGGAACGATTGTTATAATGTACTTCTAAATGTTAAATATTTACAGAAGTGTTTAACTGGTGATCATATTTTTGAAATATTAAAAGTTGTATTATAATTGGCAAACTTGTTATTCAATGAACAATTTATCGTTTAGGAGACTTGTCAGTGACTAACCAAGTTTTCCTCTAGACCAACATTCTGAGCCAATTTTCTCATAGAAATGTATGCGTATGTCAGTGTGTGAAAAAATATTCATACTGCTATGCTGCACTTTCTGCCAGCATCTAAACAATTTACAGGAAAGTCTATCGCTGACTGAGTAACATTTCGTACAGAAAACCCTGTTAGTGACTGAACAACTTTCCTTAACCCGAATTAGAAATAGGCACGCGAATGTTATAATATTTGATTTACTCTATATCTGGATTATTTTTAACATATAAAAAAAAGAATTGGCCCATCTGGTCCAGATTTTGAGAAAATGGGTGTCGTCATATGACGACGCTAGAAAAATATAGATACAATATTGCTACAAAAAAGTTTCAGATTAATTTTGGTTTTAATGCCTTTATTTCTTTTTCATTGCATCTAATTCAAAGTTTACAAATAATAAATAAAAATATGTTTGTGATTTTTGATGATAAGAGGCGAAGCAATCAATGCATAAACCTTTATCACATTTTTGGCATTCAGTTCTTGCAGTTGACTTGCATTTATCACCAGCACATCGTCTCTATTACTTGTTTTTTGCACGTAGTGCATATATCCATCATATCTCATGGAATCAGCTGCAGGTTGGACTTTCGATGTTCTTCCAGGACCCTTTGGAGCACTATTCTCTAACAAGAGATACGACATGGCTAAGTCCCTGCGAAAGCTCTTCTGTCTTAGCTTAGGGTCTTGATTTCGTGCTAAAGGCAAGCATTTTGCCAAGGCTTTGAAGTTTTTCCTCCTAGTTTCCATATAATGGCATTTTCATTTTGTTTATTTCCCTGTACTTTCTTTTGATTTCTTGCTGCTCGGATTTTGTAAAAAGTTGTCTGTTATGTTTTATTTCGGCAGGTGCTAAAAGTTGATTACGTTATAGACTATTGATATTACCAACGGTTTCCTCATCTGAATCTTCATCAGTTAAGACATTAACTTCTGGAGGCTCGATGTAAAAATCGTTTGAGTCACCTTCCTCCAAAATATCTAAAATTTCTGCTACGCTAAGAAACTTACTACAAAACAAATTGCTTGTTTGTTTTTATTATGAAGGCTTAGAATTTTAAATTAAATTGGATAAATATATGTATCTGGATGTCCAATTGCATTGATGATTTGGCTCTTAATACCAACTAAAATCGTCTGAGCAGCTCTGATCGATAAATATGACTTCTGTAACGCAGTAGTCTGGGATGAGTTTGTCGAACGAAACCTGGGGTGGAATCGTCACATCCGTGATCGTATCGGTAATCGTACGAAAAAAAATTACGTGATACGTCAATCGTATGAACTGAATGGCATCATGACATACGATTGCAAACTGTTCGTAATCTTTTGTTCAATTCACTATTGTTTTCAAATTCCACAATACTTGTGAATGAACATATAATTCAGAATAGTTGTTTAACTATCAAAATATATGAACAAAATTAGTAAAAACCTCCACCAGTAAAGACCTCCACCAGTTTGCTTTTTTGAATATTTATTGAAAGAAAGTTTTTTCTTCGCCTGGTATTTTTGGTCAGCGTAGGCCTAAGGCACAAAGTCATCAATACATGATTTTTCTTACAAAATATAAATTATTTACATCTTCACATCTTTAACTGGTGGTCCTACCGCGTTGAGACGCTTCGCAAAGTCATCCCACAGTTTTTTTAGCTGTAGCTTTTCCTTGTGCGCAATTGGCTATCATATTTTTTGCCAAGTTGTTGTGTTCATTCATGAACTCGGCCATAACTTCCTTTTGTCAGGGATTTAAGTTATTATAATTCGTCCTATTAAACAACATATAATTGAATTTATTTATTTTAAGCGATTTCATATAACTTAAATTTTTTTTTTTTTTTTTTTAGCAAATTTCTAACACTTTTCAATGAACTCGAACTAAATTTTATTAACGGATGACTGTTCGTAGAAAACGTACGTTAAGTCATACGATAACGTATGTCGTAATTCCAAATATTCCGTTGACGTATGTGATAATCTGAAATGTGTGTTTTTACGAAACAAGTTGTACGTTCACGGATGTGACGATTCCACCCCTGTATTTTGAAGAAAAATATTAACAATATGCAGGATATTTAACTCGTTGGCATTGACGTGTAAAATAAAACCCATTACTTACTACCTATATTATTTAATTTACTGAGTTTTCATTTTATTATTTTGTTACGTTACGCAAAGATTTGTGATGGGTGCCAGAAGGCAAACGAGCGGCAGTGTTTTTCATGTGACATGTGTTATTAAATGAACTTTGTGCAAATAATTATTTTGCCACAAATTAGAATTGATTAAAATATAATTTGTTGTTGTATTCATGCTACACTTTCTGATGTGTAATTAAGAAAAAGTTTTTATTTTGTGAATAATTTAAATTGTTTTTGTGAGATTTCGGTTTGGACGTGTTGTTTTTTATGTGCTTTTTGAGGTTTTTCCATTTGGTTTTGCTATGTGATTGCACGTGTGTGTGTGTGTGTGTGTGTGTGTGTGTGTTTTATACTCGTAAATGCTTTTTCGGGATTTGGTGGTTTTAAACACATACTATACATATTTGTAATTTATTTACATGTTTTAAATAAATAAATATAAAAATTAATTTTCTTGTGATAAATAATAGATGTTTAATCCATAGTGATGGTTTGTAATATTTACAGGGTTCATCAGCAAGGACATTTTGCTTTTTTTTAACAAATTAAACTAAGCAGTTGTTTATTGTATTGCAAAGTATACGATTTCACTTTTATAAATGACCAACAGCCATAACTAAACAAGACCGGAAAGCGGAACGTTTTTTCCGCTTTAGCTTTTACGCTGAAATGCGATACCTAAATAAAAGCGGCAACGCTATGTCAAAACGATAAAAACAGGGTTATCAAAAAAATTAATATAACAACCCTGATTATTTTAACAATAAAGTTTATTGGTGTTTGCGATTTTTAAATAAGCATTTTATAAAAAAAAGTTTAAACAATGAGTTATATGGACGATTTAAAGGATTTACTTACCTCCATTTTCTAATAACAAATATTTTTTTATGTTTATTTCTTTCACCTTCTTTATTTGCAACTTACTTCACTATTAAACGCACTGTCAAAATCGGATTTTCCAATTGCAAAGCGTTCGGTATGCTACATACAAATTGTATGGGCATGAGAATTTTTGACAGCTAGAAAACGCTTTCCGCTCTTGTTTAGGTATGGCTGTAACTTCACAACACTTCACGATTTTTATAGTTGCATATTTATTTCGAATTTACTTTATTCTGCCCCCATTGTCGAGTGTGTGAAACAAATTGCCAAAGAAAACACGAAACAAAATAACACTCGATCTTTCTTCGTTCTTCTTATTGTCGATAAGTAGCCAGAAATAAATATTTGTATTGCGTGGCTCCAAGCATAAAGTATTCATATAAAATAGCCAGAAAGTAGCAAGTAATAATGTTTTCGTTTTTGGTCACTCTTCAAATTGAAGCAAAAAATTAAGTAGAATGAATATTCTTGCTGTTTTCTACACCTACCAATACCTTAGTTGAAGTAGCAAAGAGGCCATTTCTACTTGCCGCTTTATTTTTTTTTCAAAAGTAGCTGTAGCTAAAAAAATTTAAATGCTTCGGAATAATGCAGTGTCTACCGCTACTTCTACTTGAAAAAGTTGGAGCTGTAGCCGTAGCCGTAATTAAAAAAAAGGTAGGTAAAGTAGAAATTCAAACACTGCTTTAGAGTTGTAACACTTTAGTTGACTCGTGGGCTCTGTGTAGCCTCTATTGTTAATATAGAGCCAAAAAAGATAATTATGTTCAATCGCGTGATTAGATTGGCCAATTAACTCGTAAATTTTGTTACAATTGAACATTCGAATGATCAATGAGCGACATATCGAAGAAGAAATCAAAAAAGGGGCGGGTCAATAAGTGTATGACTTTTGAATTTCGGGCCTATTAACTAACACCTCCTATCAACAGACCGTTGAATCCTATCGAAATTTGAACAAGCTGAGGCATTTAGTTTCTGTTTGAAAGCTCATTTGGGAGAGCATTACTTTTCCGGAAAAACCCATCACTCAATCAATCAAAAGCTTGCTAAATACAGTGGAACTCTGCTTCATCAATTGCAAGTGGTTTACTTTATGTTCTTGTGACTGTGTACAAAAAAGAATTCGCCAGCTGTATACCTCGCAGTTAGGTGAAAATTTCTGGATTTTTGTTTTATAAAAAAAAAATATTTATTAAAAATACCTATTTTTATGTATGTATATCAGGATAAATTTACGAACAACTCAATTTATTTGTTTAAAACTTCTTAATTTTTAAGATTTTTCTTAAGTTTGTGGTTTTCTCTTTAGTAAAATATTTTTTTTTTGGTATTATATTGGCAACGCTAGATCTGCTCTTTACAAATGTTTTTTGTATTTTTTTTTTAATTTGGCGACAGCGACAACGGTAGTCGTATAGAGTTACGTTTAATTTTGTGATCGTCCGCGTTTAAACATGATTATTTGCTGACTGACTTCCGCTTGCAGCCTGCTGTTGTCTATGTGCTTAATGCACTAAAGTTGTTGTATCCATATACCGTTATAGTACCGTTATAATGAACAGTTTTTATTAATTTCAAACATAACCAAAAATAAAAATTTTTATGGATTAACGAACGCTCAAAATCCATTTATGACGATTCTCTTCTGAAAAACGAATTTTGTGCACAAATATTGAAACCAAAAATTTAAACAGCACAACATACTCTCCAATTCAAATCAATATAAACCCCAACAAGCTGTCAATAGTTTCAACCGCAGAAGCTCATTTATAAGACGTACAATGTACAACAAGAAGAGGGTTGAAATCGCACACAAGCACACGCACCCACACTGGATACTGGAATCTGCTCATGGCTGTTGGTATGCAATTATTCCAATATTATACGCCATGCATGAAACCAGATACAAGATTTTCTGTGACGTTCTCTGAATGCCTCTCATTGGCGTAGTTGACTGTTGCTGTTACTGGTGCGGTATAAAACATATTTACAATTATCATGTAAACAATTGTCGAATTCATAACCATCTGTATCGGTCATCTTCTATTAAATGCTGTTGTTTTTGTTGTGTGTGAACACCTATTTTGTATTGTATCAATGTATTTTGCATTTGATACGTCAAAGACCAAATACGAGGAAGATAATTATTCACAAGCAGATATACACACAAATTTAAAAAATTATTTGTTTAATGTTCTTCTTTTCTATAATTGACTGTGCAGTTATTTTGTAAGTACTTCTCAAAAACATATGAAATAAAACTGTATTTTTATATGAAAAGTACCAACAACAACTTTACACTATTGTATTTAATACATCTAATACAATGATACAACGAGTTTGTGAATTCCATAAATGTTTTGCAACATTCAACATTATTCTTTACCCAGTCGGTAGTGGTATAGAGCAGTATTCTGAAAACTTTTTAAATAAAGTTAAGCTTGGGAAGTAAAAAGCCATAAATTTTGTGAGGGAATAGAAAAAAAATTTCCATGTTTTTATTTCATGGTTTTACTCGTAGTACATCCTAGTTCGTGTAATTATTAGAAAATGCTATATTTGTTTCAATAACGAATGACATTCCTTGATCTTAATCTGTTGACCGTCAAACGAGTATAACCTACGCTCAAGCCATCCCGAATCTCAACGAATAGGTGGACGATTTTTCATCGAATATTATCACGAGCGATGATTTGTATCTTAGCGGTTACGTGAATAAACAAAATAATCGTTTCTGGAGCACCGAAAGTCTGTGTATCATCCACGTAGACCCATTAAACTCACTCAAAGTTACTGCGTGGTGTGTTGTTTACGCTGGATGAGTCAGTCATCTTTTACCGAATTTTTTCTTCTTCAATTCGTTTCTACAGTACGCACACTGCCCAAGCCACAGCCAATATTCGGAAGGAATTGCTTCATCTCTCGTTTTAGTGATTTTCACTGGCCGGATTTAATAGTTCCAGACTCTTGAAGTCCGTCCTTAAGAAGAATATTCGCCAATATATTCCTGAGTGCTGGTCCAAGATGAACAAAAAAAATATAACCGCGCTGTTTTATACATTTAATAATATTTTCTATTGTTTGCCTACATCGACCAAACATCTCACAAATACATACATACATACATACATACATATATTGAATTTATTTGCCGTGGTTATACAGATATTGTTCTGGCATCACGAACAATTCAATTCGTTTCCTTTAGCCATTTTTTTTTAGCAAGAACTTTACGTGCTGCACTCGAATAGAAAATATGATTATTACGTAAGATAAAAGAATCATAGCAAGTGTTAGAGCCAAAGAGGCACTTCACACTGGCGTAATATCTAAGCCGCACAATTTTCGTCCTTTCCAAATCACACTAGACTAATTCGTCTGACATAAAATGTGTATATATACGTAGCTTGTGTGTGTTAGTATTTTATTTATTCATTTCATTTTTGCTTTTCGTTATACACACTTCCTAATATACTTGGGAGTAAATGATACGGTATTGGGAATTATTTTAGGTGGAATTTCAAGTGCCTGTAATTTAGAAGCTGCAGCATTACTTCTAGAAGATGGGAAAGAAAAGAAAAGCGGATTTTGTTGGGTCAAGCCATTAGTTATTAGTTTTAAAGTTTGTTGGAGTGACCAAACTCCTTCTTCTTTCAAGTTCACGCTCTTTAAAAAAAAAACACAGAACCTGTATTTTTGTATGCGTATATGTATTGGTTTTGTTCTGCTTGTGCGGGGTAGTAGCTGGTTGAAAAATTATGCCAACCAAATTTGTCAACAAGTTGCCACGTTATGCCAGCATAATTATGCCAGTGTAAATACCCAGTCAGCATTTGGAAGATTGTTTTGGCAGAAATCACCAAACTGAGTCTTTTAAGACTACCTCAGATGACTAAAAACGGATTAATCAGTTGTGCGCTTAAAAAGAGACCCGAAAATGAATCCGACAAATGCTTGGAAAGCGACTTGTTTAAAAATCGCAAACAATATGTATAGAATGTGCGCAATCATATATTCATCATGTAGATGCCCAAAATGTGACTGTTTAAGAATTTTTATTTTTATTTTGGAGTCATATTTAGCGCATCTTGACGATAAAAAATTGTTTCTTATGGTTTTTGCTACTGTTTATAACGGGACAAATTTTCTTACTGATTTTGAAAGAAATGAGTTTTGTGAATTTATGTTTATTTGTGTGGTAAGCTCATGGTGCAAAGAACAATAAAAGTTGATTAAATTAAAGAGCAATAAATAAATAATGAAAAAAATAAAAGAATATACTTTCTTTATGTTATACCAAATAAAACAAGACTCACTAATGGCTAGTAATATGACTGTAAAATGGCTTTAAAAAGTGTCGTAATTGATTGTAAGGATTATTGCAAACTGCCTCGAAAATGAGTCAGAAACGCGAGTCATAAGACTCGTTTTGAAGAGTCGTATCTAGGGTACCATTTTCTCCCGACAAAACAGTCGTTTTCGATTCAGAAACGTGCACATAAATGATTAATTTAATCGCGAGGAAGAATAAAAAAGACTCGAATATGATCAATAATTAATTAAAATGCTGACTGGGTAGACTCAAAGAAAAAAAGAAAAAAAACATCAAATGACACAAAAATATTGAAAAAAATAACGGGAACCCCACAAGAGGCAAAATAATTTTGAGAGTGTGAAAAGCAGTTGAAACAAGAAAAGGCAAAAAAAGGAATACCAGTTAAATTCGAAGTTGTTGTTTTTTTTTGGGTATTTTCCATTCTACAGGCTTTGCTGGATTACTTACAAGATAATAAATTTGACATGTTTTATAAATTTCTTATCTAATATATAAAATTCTCGTGTCACGGTGTTTGTAGTTTAACTCCTCCGAAACGTCTTGACCGATTCTCATGAAATTGTGCATATTGGGTAGGTCTGAGAATCGGACAACATCTATTTTTCATCCTTTTGATATTATTTTTGTTTACTAAAGTTATTTTTTTTTACAAGTTTTTATATAAAGAGGCATATTTTGTAAGGTTTTCTGTTTGTAAATTTCTTATCATAAAGGAAATATTTCATTATTGCAAATAAATATTGTTGGAAATAGCTGGAGGCAATAAAGACATTTGTAGCTGTACAATCTGAACAAATAGAGATAGAACCGTTATCTTTTTTCCTTTAGATATTTAATTCACCAAAGATCATTTCTGCATACCCAGCAAAAAAAATTCAAATTTTGAGTTACTGCGGTATTGCACCAAAGGCTCGATATGAGAAACAAAAGAATTAGCTCACAAGTTTCAATGTTGGTCAGTTAGTTATCTGCTGTTGGCATTTATGCATTTTAGTTTTATTCTCCGGTTTTTAATCCTTTCATCTCTCTTGCTACTCTACTTGCCTCCGTTGCCGTAGTCCCTAATCCCCTGTTATAATAATTCCTGGTTGAAAGCACTTGACTTTTTTTTTTCTTTTTTACTATTCTGGCCTATTTCCATACCATATACCTATATATAAACATACATACATATATATTTACTATATTTCTTTATATTTTTGAATTGATTCTGTTGTTGCAGGGAGTTAGTTTTCTGTATGGGTGTGTGTGTACGAGTATTATTGTGTGTGTTACTTTTGTATTGCGGTTGGTTTCTATTTAATCTATGGTTGTATTGTCCATCGGTTTCTCTATTTCATATTATTGATTGAATGTCCTGTTTATTGACAGTTTTAACTGTTGTTTGGTTTCTTATTGCGATCTTTTTTTATTCGTGTTGAAATAACAATTAAAGTGTTGAATTGCATTGTTGACATTTTGTGTTGGCAATCACAATTTCATTTTGTTTTTTTTTGTTGTTTCCTTTCTTTTGGCCTAGACTTATTTACAATTTAATTAAAATTTTTATTTGATTTCTGTAGCGGCTTGTTGTGCACTGTTCAAAATAATAGAAAAGTGCAAACAACAACAAAACTAATGGGGTTAAAAACTATATTTTCAATTAAAAGATTATTAGAGTGAGATAGAAACTAGGGAGTGCTTTAATTTGTTTCTATTAAAAGACCACAGCAAAAAAAAAAGCGGTTTAAACTTTTGAAAAAAAAAATGTAAATTTATACTGTATATTGAATAGCAAGTGGTTAGAAAACAATATAAAATGCCAACTTCAAGGACGTTAGTGATAAATTTAGTCATGCAAAAACTAACCACAAAGTAAGAAACTGCTGCCTGAACGCTTACGTCATTAGGAGGTCCATCTGAAGTATTTTTCACTGACAGATAAAATATTAATGTATGAGCAAGAATTTATCGTCATTGAAATTCAATATTTATTATGAATCAATTTATGCCTTTCATTTCTACGATTCAAAGCTCATTTTTAAACAATTCAAACCAACATCATATTTTTAGGACGCCATAAATATGACGACGCATAGAAATATCTTTTGAATTTGTACTTGAACATATTTTCATTAATTTTAATATTTTCCCTAAAGGAGCCACATTCTATAAGCATTAAAAATATGCTCAAGGTGAAATAAATATTTCTATAAAATTAAAAACGAACAAAAAATACCTTTAAAATTGATAACCATAACCAAATAGAGAAAAAGGGAAGGAAAAGGCTGCAGGAAATAAAAAGAAAAGCGTTCTTAAAACTGAACTAGAATGTTACATGGATTTTTATTTGCATTTGAGAACATGTATCTCAAGAAATAACTCAACACTTTATGGTTATATATATGTGTGTGTGTGTGTAAGTGTAGTATATCTACAATGCAATACAATGCAACCCAGTAAACACATAGTCTTACAACAGTTTGCCAATTATGAATGTTTTGCAGTAAAAATACTTCTCTAAAACAGTCGCTGGTATATTTCAAAGTATTTAATATTGCAGCAGAATGCATTTTAAAGTAGCCGGGCATAAGCAATAGAATTTATGACCATTAAACAGAAAACATGATTTTCTTGTTTCGTTTTTCTCTAACATTCCTTTTTACACACCTGTTTACACGCATGTTTATATGTCTTCTTAAGTGTGAATGTTCCCCTCCAATAAACACACTTACACTCGGGCATACAGCAAAACACACGCATGGATACATAAATGTGCTTTCATATTGCCAAGAGAAAGGTGGACGTTCTGTTAGATTTATATGGTCGGTCTTTATGACGTTACGTCCAAAAGCTATAATTTCAGTTCGGGTTTTAAAAGGACAAGAGAAAAGAAGAACAGTAAGAGGAAAAAGTAAAACAGAAAGTATAATTCCCGATGCATTTTCACGTTACCCAGATTCTTTATGACAGAATGTGATAAAGTTTATGTTTTTTGAAACTGTATTTCTTCTTGCTGTTCCTCTACGTATTCGTCTGTATGTTCGTATCAACAGTGGGATATAATAATTCTTTTGCCACAAATCAAAAACCAGAGTACGTGTACAGTACACGTCCACACATTCGACTTCTAATTAGAATGATAGTAATTAGAATTTTCAGAAATTAGGATCAGTAGTTGCAATACATTTAACGCTCTGGAATTAGAATGAAAAATTCGAACTGCCAGCTTTCTTTTCGGAAGCCTGAAAACAAGCAAATATCACAGATTCCATGTTAAACAAAAATTGAGAGAGCATTAGTATGTTTTGCTATCGCTTTTAAATTACAGTGAATCAAAGTAATATTGGGACAAAGCTAAAATGATTTATGTGGAGATAATTAAGCACTATGTTAACTGATTTTAATGCAAAATTTTCATGCTTTTGTGTAGCTAACACTGTGCTAATTGCCATCTCAAAAGATTATGATTCTTAAGTTTGTCAAAATTAATTTATAAATAATTATTCACAATAAGTTAAAAATGCAGTACAAAGTAATAATGGGACAGCTGCCATCACTATATAATCTAGGCTTTATAACGGAACATTTTGCAAAAATTTTTTGTTTAAAAGTTGCTAGAGTGTATTACAGATTAATTTTTGATAAGTTTTTAAAGAAAATTAAAATATGGCGCCACGGGGTTCACAAACATCGCCTCAAATCAGAAAACTGATATTAGAACATTCGAAATCAGGAAAAACCGTGAGAAATATTGCGGAAATAGTAAATAAACCAAAATCTACAGTGTTTAACATCATAAAGCGATATGGAGGTACAGAAACTTTTCAAAATGTAGCAAAACCAAGCAAAAGAAAAATATTTTCCGACGCGGATGAACGATGGCTTATGCGACAAATCAAACAAAAACCCTACTTAAGCGCTCCCAGACTTGCTGCTGAAGCGGAAATACATCTAGCAAAGACAGCTAATCCCGAAACGGTAAGAAATGTGTTAAGGAAACACAATTATAATGGCCGGGTAGCTAGGAGAAAACCTTTTATTAATAAGGTTAATAAGCTTAAACGAGTGCGCTTTGCTAAAGACCACAGAAACAAGGATTAACCATTCTGGAATAACGTAATATTCACTGACGAAAGCAAATATAACATATTCAGATCGGATGGAAGGTCATTCGTTTGGAGAAGACCAAATGAAGAACTGTCAGAAAAAATTTTGAGACCTACTGTTAAACATGGCTTGGGGTCAGTTATGGTGTGGGGTGCAATATCAGCAGCTGGTCCCGGTAACCTTCACATTATTGAAGGAATTATGGATCATAAATATTATATCAACATCCTGCGTACTAATCTTGCAGAAACAGCAGAGAAATTGGGACTGGCGAATGATTATTACTTCTACCAAGACAATGACCCCAAGCATAAGGCTCACAATGTAAGGTGTTGGTTGCTTTACAATTGCCCACATGTGCTCGAAACGCCTCCGCAATCACCCGATCTCAATCCGATAGAGCACGTATGGGCCTATTTAGAAGAAAAATTAAGAAATTACCAAATAAGTTGCAAATCGGACCTAATTAGTGCTCTGAAAGAGGAATGGGGTAGAATAACCCCATAATTCTGTCAAAAACTTGTGAAATCTATGCCGTATCGATTGAAGGCTGTAATAGAGAAAAAAGGCCTTCCAACTAAATATTAAACATTATATATTTAATACTTAACTTGTTACTTTATTACATTGTCCCATTATTACTTTGACAGGATTTTCTGTGTTGTTTTAGTTTTTTTGTTTTTATATCCCAGTGACGGTAGTCAATGTATTTTTTATTTATGTTCTTAATAAATAATAAAAATAAAAGTATAAATATAATTTTATTTTCTTCTTAAACCAATAAGTTCAAAAAAATAATTCGAAAGTTATTGGATAAACAGCTTGTCCCATTATAACATTGAGTCACTGTAAATTGGAATTGGATGGTCTAATGAGTCTAATGAGTCTAATGAGCAGTGTGGTAGTTTATCAGTTGGGGGTCTAGGTGCGACTCTTATCAGAGGCTCTGGTCTGTACCACTACAACAAATGAAAGTTTTTTTTTCACAATGGGACCATAATAAATTGGACCCAAGCGGGCTGGGAACCAAGTGGTGGACCAAGAGAAAGAAAGGAAAAATAAGCAAATGAAAACAGTAGAGAAATCAGAATGATTCGGAAATTCGAATCACCTAATTTGCGAGCGTCACTAGCCAGCAAGAAAAAAGGGACTGCTTTCACTATAAATTGGTATTTTCGTGACTTCTTAAGCACTTCTTTTATTTGAACAAAATTATCCCATGAACAGAGTTACTCATTTCTTTATATTGAGAGAGGGCTGCAAAAGTAATTAAAGCATGCATAAATGAAATTAATATTGTTCTTGCTATTGTAGCCGGTTGTGGTTACTTTTGAGAGAGCAGTAAAAAAAAAACAAGTCTGACGTATTTAGCCAGTTGGACAGCAACAAATTACCTGTTGTTTTTGGTATTTATTGTTTTGTTGTAGAGATGCGGCTGCTTGATAAATATACTTTGAGTATAACTGTAAACGGGATTACAAAAAACGTGATTGCCTATTAATATATACATAGATGAACAACTGCACAGTTGTAATATAATTTTTGTACTTTGCATTGTATTCATGACGAGCTTGTTTGTTAAATGTGAACACGTGCTTGCCAATGACACCCACAAGTTAAGCGAATGCTACACGATCAATGTTTAGCTTCAATATTTGTCGTTGTGTGCGTTATGTTATAAAAAATAGTCACACATATACGTATAAGTCGAGTGAGCATAGCGCGTTCACTGTGGAGACATTTTTTAAGAGTAATGATTCTTATGTAATTGCTCGTCGACAATTTTGTTCAAAGTTTGGTTTTCGGCGAATAAGTGATGGACCGAGTGTAAATTTAATTCATTCATTGGTGCAGAGATTCCGCGCTACTGCTTCGGCTATGAATGCCCCACGGCCAGGGCCCAGTCGATCCGAAAACATTGAGCTGGTTGAAAGCAGTTTACGTGAAAATCCGCGGCTTTCAGTGCAGAAAAGAGCAGCCTCACTGGGACTTCCACAAGCAATTATTCATGAAATTTTAAAAAAGGATCTGAAGGATCTGGATGACATACTCTTTAAAAACTAAATTCCGCTTTTCCATTCTATCGTTAAATGCTCTTAATAAAACTTTGTGTCAATTATTACGTTTTTTATTTAAGTATGAAAATATAAATCTGCTACCATACCCTGATGCTGATCGTTGTAACTATCCGGTAGTTGCAGTTGCAGTTGTGAATATGAAGCTGGATTACTGTACATGGATATGTGGATTTGTAGTGTAGCTGTAAACTTTACCAAAAAGCTTAATTAAAGTCATCACAAAAAACGCTCGAAAAATGCATTGGTAGTTACATTTTTTCTGCACTTAATTGATTTCACAAAAGTATAGTTGACTCATTTACGAAATACTTACATATTTTCTTCGCTATTTAGGCTACTGCAAAAAATCGGAAAAATCGTGCTTTAGCAAAAATCGGCAAATCTACCACGCATGGTCACAGCTGTCAATTTAAAAGATTTTTAGCACAGTCTGTGTGAGAAATTTTAAAGAAAACTTGATCTACATAATCGCATGACCTCAGTGTAAGTGAAGTAATATTAAGGCCAAGTTCTCAAACGACTCCGTTGTTTGAAACTGTGCAAATAGTTCTCTCTTGTTTTTTTCATTACAACCTAAAAATTTGTTCATTTTGGACCCACTGTTGTGTGGGCATTTGTAATCACACACTTCAACTGTATGTGTTCGATTTTGGTTCAATCATACATTTCAGCTAAAGAATAATTGCTTTAAAGATTTTGTTGTGTTATGCTCTGTCCTGTGCCATTTGGTTATTTGTTTCTTATTTGAATTATTATTCCCTTTTCCATCATTATATAACGTCATAAATATGCATAATTTGCCATGTATTTATACAATTTTTCTTCGACGGTATTTATATTTTTTTTCCATGTATCTCTAACGTTGATATCATCTACTTCTTTTTACTCTTCTTTTAACTGTATGATAAGAAATATCTTGTATTGGAAATTATTTAGTTTAAATCTTTCTAACGAATATTATAAATATAAGTATAGTTTCTTTGCTAAAAAATATGGAATCGTATAAAAAGGTTTGTAGTTTAAATGTTGTAAAGTAAAACAAAATTTTTAATAAACTTTAAAATTTTTTTGATATTCAACCCCTATCGCGAATAAGATGTGCAATTTCTGTTCCCGCGAAGTTTTCATTCCCCTCGAAGGCGAATTGCACGTGCAATTTTTCCCCGTTATCATTTTCAGTAAATATAAAGGGGGAGGAGATTTCAAAAACCTAAAAATTAATTAAAAAGCAATCCAATTTAAATTTAATACAGAAATAGAAATTCGTAAACCGACGTAAAACTCTCAAAGTGCTAAGTTGTGTTTTTAAATATTCAGGGGCCAGTCAATTCGTCAACCACATAAAAAGTAGTGCATTTGAAGTACTGTGCATTAATACAAGAATTAACAAGTGTGAACATTACGGAGGGTGGCGATGGTCGAAGTAGTCTGCACGTTGACTACTAAACGAAAAATTTGTCCTGGAAGGTTTCAGTGGCGAAGGCATAATCACTGGTCACTGAACAGTAACGGCTTCAGCTGTATCCAATCCACAGGCACATCAAAGCGCCCTCCTTCGTCGGTATTGTGTAGCACAGGCGAAGTAAAATAATTACTAAAAATTGCTACTAAAAACAAAGCTTCAAAATTTAATACGTCTCCTTGATATCAGAGACGCTACAACACTGCTATGCAAACAAATAGTGTGCAACAAGCAGTGTTGTAAGATAGTGAAGCTTCACCTTCTATCATTTCTCCTACAATCGTTTTCCTATAGTTCCGTAGGGATGAGTGCTGGTCCAAGATAAAAAAAGAAAAATTTTTAAAGTGAAATAAATCCAACAATTTAAATAAAATGTTTACAGTTGGCACTATGTTCATTCGTAATAGAAATCCAAAACTCCGCCTCCATGTTTTTCTATACTTTGACTAAACACACTCATTTGGTCTGTTGGTTTGCATTTTAAAAAAATTATGTTTATCAAAATATCTAAATAAAAAAAGAATTTATTAATATTTTGTATGCAATAATATCCCAGTAAAATTCAAGTGAATAAATGAAAGGGAAAAGCGAAAAAAACTCGGTGAAAAAATCATTCACGATAAGCGGAATTTTATTTTAACATGAAATCATTCACGGGACTTTTTTAATAAGGTGATGGGTACGATAGTATTTGCAGTTTCAGCAACACTTCGACCTTTTAAAGCAGATGTCCGTTTTGTAAGTCCACCTATCGTCTGGTTTCCCGATTTGAACAGACCCATATTAACTCGTTGGTTTGCGTCTATTGTTTTCAAGTTTAACTTCACTTACCGCACTGGATTCTTTACTAATTTCTTAAATACTTTTAAATCAATTTCGAAAATTTAGAAATTTCTTTCAAAATATTTGAATTTTTCATAGAAATTATTAATTCAAAATGAAGAAATATTTTTAAAATTTTAGCAATTCATTATCAATTTGTAATACACATTTTACATATTCGTTTTCTTTATATTATATGAAATGTTGAAAAATACTCGTATTTCGTATGGCTTAAAATTCAAAACCATATTTTTCTCAATTTAACAACCATTTTAATTTAATTTAATTTAATTTAATTTAACAGACATTCATTCTTTGTTACAAGTTAGAATGACTAATTTTACTTAATCAGACTTTAATAGAATTAATTAGAATTTAATAACACCAAAAAATTATTAAAAATTTTGCTAAATTATTTCTATTCTGTGGTCTGCATTGTGTTGGGTTTTGTTTGTTCCACTTGTCAGTACAATATTTGTCATTAATAATTCAGTCATCCGTGTCATTGGCATTTCGCACGACTTAAGAACAAAAAAAAATTGTGCAAAATATATATTTTTTTTACATTTCGCAGTCCACCTGTTTTAAATTGGTGGTGCATTTCATTTTTTTCTAAAATATACATGAACATTTTTGCATTTGTTCTTTATTTGTAAATAATTAAATTTTTTTATATTATTTTGCAATCTCCTCATTATTTTGAGTAATTTTTTTGAGCGAATTGTGACGTTTCATGTCAGTTGGCAATTTATAAAATTTGTCTCAGGTCTTTCGTTGCTCCTTCCCTTTTCGTGTGTTGAAAATATAAATTCTTTTCTCGTGTAGCCGTTGTCTTACAACAACAACGTTGGCCACTGATGTCTAATTAAACACTTCGATTTGTCATTTTATATTTGTGTTTCTTGTCTCTGGCTTGTGGGTTTCGCTCTATCACTTTCTCTCTGTCTCTCTCTGTGTCTCTTTTTCTAATTTTGGGTAAATATTAAAAGAATTTTTTGGTTTTAATTTATTTATAAAATTTTGCGACAGGTGAAGGTTGCCGGCATCACTAATAAGATTAGTAATGAAGAAAAGCAGATTTTTTTTTACTGCATCGTGAACATTTTTCACACAATGAGACATTTAAAATATTATTTTGGAGTACATGTGTATTTAAAATTCGAGAAATGGTGAATGGTATTTGAAGGGCATAACTAATTAAAACTTCTAATTTTGCCAGGCATTTAAATGAACTCGAAAATTTCCTTGCCAATAAGCGGAGATTCCCCAAAGTATTTAAGACAAATTTTTATGAGTTTTTAATACGATACTTATAGTGATTTTGATTCTCAAAAAGTGCAATGCACTTTTTACTTTGTTTCTTAAAAATATTTACACTTTATTGTTGTCTTCTAAGCTTCCTGTAGCAAAACAATAAATTGCAGATGGGGAAAAATCGGGCAAGAAATGCATTACAGTTTTGCTTGAAACGAAAACACCATTAGAAACTCATTAATGTCGTAGATTTATTTTCTCTACATTGAAAATTTTTTTTGACATCTGTTGCATCCGTCCGTATACACCAAAAAAATAGGAATTTGTGAATCATCTGAATGTGCAGAAATGGCCACCACATTCGTTCAAAAACGATGGACACACTGCAGTTTCACTTCTCCACACGTGAGATAATAATTCCTTAAAAGTATTTACTTACTAAAAATATAAGCAATATTTAAAGCAGTATTTATGTTTAACGCTGGTCCGGATTAAATTATGGACATTTTGATTTGCGTTTTGTTTGGTCGATTTTATTCAATATTAAATAAAAAGGTTTAAATGCAGTTTACTGAAGCAGCTAAAATAAAACAATAATATGCCATGTGATAGAAAAACGAAAAATAAAAAATAATAATATAAAAAAATTCAAGTTCCAGTACAAGTTTGTGAAAGAGCGTTTATTTTTCATAGCATGACGTTATATGGGTATCATTTGAAAGCAGTTGAAAATAAATAAAATACTTAAGCCCTGCCTAAGACTAGAAATTATTTAGTAGGCAGCGCCGTTTCGGGAAATACCATGGTGGAGAAAATCTTTATGCAACATTTTTTTTTTGTAATGCTTCCTTGTTTCATATGATTTTTTAAATTAAATTTTTTAAAATTAATATTTTTTATTTTACGATTTTACGATAGTCTCTCACGTGTTTATATAAAAACTCTCAAAAAACATTTGAAAATTATTCAGTATTTACTAAGAAAAAAAAAACCAGAAAAACATTCAGATTCATTTGCAACGTAAGATTTCAATCTTTTTCTTACATGTCGGTAATTGAATAAGACACTGCATATTTTTAGGATTTAAATATTTTTCTGGACGACAGCATGATAGCAGATGAGCTGATGTGCCAATATAAATGCTAAATAAATAAATTATCACTCGACTATATGTATATCGTCCTTCCTTTCCTTTTTTTTTTTTTTTTTTAGTAAATCGTTAAATTAAAGTAGCGACCGCATTTGCTTGAACAATTGTACTTTTAATAAGTGCATATTTTTTTCCGGTCTTGTGTTAATCTAATTAAGATTCAATTTATTTTAGTCAGCTAGCAATGACGATAAATATTCAATTTTTAATTGCCTGTGGGAATTTTGACACATTTCTGTTTTTTCTCTTCACTACACACATTTGTTCTTGCATCTACAGCAACAGTAAGGATATAGCTAAGAGGATAAAAAGAACTAAAGCAAAAGCAAATGAAATAAAAATTAACAATTATATGGCAAAAATGTTCTTATTTAGAAACATAAAAGCAAAAAAAAGAAAGTTAGAAAAGGAAGTTTACACATTAAAAAAATCTATTCTCTTGAGCCTACACTTCATCAATCTATTTTACACATAGTTCTTTTCAGCGTTTGCATTTTCAAATTCCAAGAGGGAATAGAATGAAAGATATGGGAAAGAAAATTATAGAGGGTTTTGAAAGTTCGAGTTTCTTCAAATGCAAATTGTACAAACATTTTGAACGGAAAGTCATCATGTTTGTGCATGTCAGTTTACACATATCGCTTCTTTAGCTGAAATATTCAAAGACATTTCGCCATAATTGTGGCTCTATTTCGGCAAGTTCACGCTGCATATTGTGTTAAGAGTCCTTACTTGTTGTTTGATTGATGTGCATAAAAACTCTCTCTAAGATGGTCCACATAAAATTGGTTATAGGCAAGTAGTCTGGGGATATTGGCTGCTGAAAATAATAAGTATATTAACTGAACCGTGTTCTGTGTAAATATTATAAGATTAAAGATGCAAATCTCTCAAAGTCAAATTTAACATGTATTGTGGTTGCGGATAGTCCATATGACTGTGAACACCTTCTGTAATGCTTTTCCTTACAAAGTCAATATTTATATATTTTTTTCCATTAATTTCTTACTACGGTCGCAGTTGGACGATTCTAATGACCGCAATGATTTTATCCACAAGTTTTGCAATTCTAATCCTATTGCAAAAGAAACTCCAGCTTGGAAGACCCTGTAGCTGCCATTGACATGGTTTCTAATGTAAAATTAATTTATTTTTAAATCGACGTATGAAACATTTCTTGTTTGTCTCACTGCTCGTTTCAATATTTTATTTTTGTCTACTTAATTGCATTTGGCATGTGTTCAACTGCCAGAAGAAAATAATAATTATTATTATGGTATTACAACGAAGAAAATATGAACAATGAGTTTAAAGTTGCCGTTTGGTAAAATTTTCAAAATAGGAAAATTAACGTTGTCTGGCACAGAGATTGAAATAAAAACAATGGGAACCCTTGTATTGTCGTATGTGATTGTCTCACCAAGGAGAAGTGAACTTTCATTGTGTCTGCGGCAAGATCTTAACAAGGAAATTCTTTTATGTTATACGGGTGTACTTAAAAAGCATTAAAAATATAAAAATATTGATATGAGCACTACCTTTTTTTTTTTTTTTTAAAGACAATACAAACTCTACGAAGCTCTTACAGCTTGTCTGTAGAAACACCCAGGGTCTAAGCGGGAATCGAACCCGCACCACCATATTGATAAGACTAATGCCATGCACTAGACAACGGAGGCACCCAAATAACACTTATTTGCTTCATTCTGATGTTTTGTTTTGATTTTTACTATAAAATGGAACTCAAATACTGTTTAGCACTGTAGCC
The DNA here is from genome assembly GCA_963924685.1 of Dexiosoma caninum. Taxonomy (NCBI): domain Eukaryota; kingdom Metazoa; phylum Arthropoda; class Insecta; order Diptera; family Tachinidae; genus Dexiosoma; species Dexiosoma caninum. The sequence continues at coordinate 22,313,231 of OZ004725.1, read as the reverse complement.
AAAGCTTTTCAAGTTACGTAGAATTTGTTTTGTTTGAAAATGTTGAAGTGAAGTACTTGATTTTTTTGAAAAGACTGAAGTAAAATACAGTGTTTGACACTACTGCATAGTAGTGTAATATGTATTTGAGAACATGTTATGCAGCCCTTTAACATATGCCCAGTGGCGAATGTCATGATGATTCATTGTGAAATTTGCTGACAATGTTAAATCATCAATGATAGATGCTTAATTTCCTTTGGCGTCATACATGAATTTTTTTAAGTAATTGTCTAAAACTTCATAGATGACCGGAATTGATTTTGTTCGGTAGCGAGTCCTAACAGACAATATCATCGATATATTCATACATGACTTTTTATGTAATTCGTGGGCATCAGAAAGACAAACTCAGCTTCACATCCACTCATAACAGACAATTTAGCTAAGTTTCAATATTCTCCAATGCGGTGATAAACTGGAAACAAACAAATATTTAATAATACGTTATTTTTTTTGATTTCTTTCAACCATTGACGAATACTTGTAGCAGTCAAATTCCAGCAGAGTTCATCTTTCTATCGAATGATAGCAGACAATGTCGATTGCTTTCAACTTCCTTTTATACTGTGAATCTATAGTGAATATGTCATAGAAACTACGTCTTGAGATCTAGTTTGTAAAAAGGAATCATAAATGAAAAGATCAATATGATAGAGTCGCTCAAAAACGCCACCGCGTGTATTTATTATGTATAAACTGGTTTTCATTTCAATGCTGGGAAAATCGAATAAATGTTTCTGCAGTTCCGCAATGCGAAACAACAATTAACATTTACGATTTGAAACTTGTTTAAATTTAGCGTTTTATTGATTTATACAAATGCTGGAACTTGCCACATCACTTTCGTGTATTTTTCATTGCATTCCCATAGTGACATCGATGATTGCAGACAATAACTAATGTCGTCGAAGGGAATTGTACGAAAGGAATAAAAAAAGAGTGACAGCGAGAATTTGGCATGGTTTTCTAAAATTTTCATTTTATGATTTAATTTTAACAAAAATTGTTATTATTTATTATGCAAATAATAATAAATGTCAGACAAATACCCGTACCTTCCTGTTATTTTGCACAAATGACAACATAGTCGGAAGCAAAGCGGAGCTACCGACTGGCTGGGCTGGTTGCTGATTTGAACGACTGAGTAACATACTGAATGACTAAATTAATGTTTCTGCTCTTACAAGACATTGATTGATGTATTGTTATCAATTATGTTCTCTTATAAGCTCTGTTTTATTTATTTATATACATAAGAATATTTCTGCCCCAAAAATTGTCGTGATTTATTGTTGTCTTTTGTTTTTTTTTGCTTCAAAATATACAGATTGTATATTTATTAAAATTTCGATTGGATTTATATATTTATTCTTCCTTTTTCTCTATATCACTGCCGGAGTTTTTTTTTCGAAAGAAACATCAATTTATTTTGTTTGTAACAGACACCACAGTTTGTGACAACTAAAAAAATTAATTTACAAGATTTAGATTGATTTCGTTGCTGTAGAAATTGTTTTAGACAAGACCGAAATTAAGGAGAAAATTTTTTCAAAAACAGTACACGCTCGCTTTTTACGATTAATTAGAAACGAGACCTGTAGAGGAAACTGAATTTTCGCGAAAACCCACAATTTTTTAAAAAAAATTTTATGTTATTGTTGCATAGAAAATTTTTTTAATAATATATTTCAGGAGATTTTAAGATCGCCGATATCAACTGTCAAAGTTTGGAAATCGCTGTTCGAAGCCCGTGTATAACATTTAATTTAATTTTTAATGGATTCTTCCAATAATCTAATCCCTTAACTTTCCCAATACCTGTAGTCTCAAAAAATACAATTTTTAATTCGAAAATCCATTTTGTTTACTTTCAGGTATGTGTACCAAAATTTTCTTCCATCCAATAATTAATTTATTTGTAAGTACAGATACAAAATTTTATGAACAGCTCTTTTAAATATTTAACACATATTTAGCATTTACCGCTCAAAGCAAATAATCTTTTAATGAACATCTTCAAGCTTAATTTTTAAGTCACTTGAATTTCGATTTTACCTTTATATATTTTGTATTCTCTTTTTTTATCTTGGACTAGCACTCAGGAGATTACCCCTAGACATGCGATGCATTGTGCTGGAACTATAGGAAAAGGAGAAAAAGTAGAAGAAATGCTAGGAGGTGAAGCTTCACTATCTACAGCACTGCTTTTTGCACGTTCTTTGTTCTTATAGCAGTGTTGTAGCGCCTTTGATGTCAAATAGGCGTATTAAATTTTTGAAGCTCGTTTTTTTTTTTTTTTTTTTTTTTTTTTCTCTTTTTTGTTAGTAGTCATTTCTATTAATTATTTTACTTCGCCGGCGAAGGAGGGCGTTCTGATGTGTCTGTGGATTGGATTGCATACAGCTGCAGACGTTGCTGTTGAGTGGCCAGTGACTATGCCTTCGCCACTGAAACCTTCCGACAACAACTGACACAAAGCCACATAATCCACATTAGAAAAAATGCGAGATGTTTTTATGAGTCTGAAACTGAGGTCAAACCCAGGAAATTTTTTCGTTTAGTAGTCAACGTGCAGACTACTTCGACCATCGCCACCCTGTAATTATTTCCATTTATTTTACATTTTTGGCTCCTGTATGCGATTCGCAATTATTCAACAATGAAAGAAATACCGGTAACAACTTCTAGAGTGATTCTGGCGGACGAACAACAATGTTTTTGAAGTAATTTTTTATTTTAATTTAAATTTAAAATTATAGAGAAAAATGTGTTTAAAAATATAATTTTCATATTTAATTTAATGTAGAACGATTTCAAAAATTACGATCCCTTGAAAAAGTAGACAAAAGAAACGTCGAGAAAAACTGTAAATTAAAAATTGTTTTATGAACATGAAAAAATTCCTGGTCAATTAACAGAAAGGCAAAGAATCTAAACTTCTATTCGAATTGAAATTACATTTTTGAAACATCAGGCCAAGCCAAGACAACGAAAGATTTAAGCGCGGGTGATCTGTGTGCCTGTAGCGCAGATAAGAGAATTTCGAATCATTCTGTGACAGACATGAGTGACTGTATGAGTAATGAGAAAAGCTTAGCTTTTCATGTTTTTTTTGCGTAATTTTATTGTAGTTTTTATAACTGTGAAACGAGGATAATCTTTATAATTGTTTTATTTTTCTCGATGCGGAAATTTCTCACAATTTATAGTCATCAATTCATTCAAGTCATTCCGTGCCAATATAACAAAAATTAATCTGAGAGACCACAACGCAAGTTCACAATATAATAAAAAGCGGAAGAGGAGAGTTGTGCAGTAACGAAAACATTCTTTTTATCACTTCATCGGCTTTCTGTTTGTTTTTTTTTTCCAAAAGGAAGGCAAGACACTGGTTATTCCTCGTAAGCATTCTTTACTTTAGTGTTCTTCTCTTACGGAATCTGCGATAGAAGTCAGCGTTGGATGAAATATGTACATATTTGGCAGATTCACAACGTTATAATGTCAGAATATTCTAATATTTTGCATTATTTTAGAAATATTGGTGTCTGCTTTCAAGCGGTTTACCTTTCTATCTTTTATTTTTCTGCCAAGGTTAAGTTAGAACAGAGTCCCACTTAGAGCAGAAGTTAGGGCCATTGTTATACCACTAACTATTCAACGCGGTCATCATACAGTCTCCCGTGAAACCACCAAATCTGGCTATTGCGAAAATCCTCATCTGCAAAACTTCAGTCAACAACGACAGAAAATAAGAGGTCAAGAACCATCGGCGTTTCGTTTGAAGAGCTGGGCACTGATACATGAGGAGAGAAATAGCCTCCTCCTCCGCCACCGAGTCCCCGCAAGTGCTGCATAAATGCCGCGAGGAACTTCCGAGTCTATTGGCATGCCCGAATGGCCCCTCTAGATCAGCAATGCGACGCCATTCCTGTGTTTTGGAACCCATATGTGAGTCACCCTTGAATGATCCGAAATTTGCATGAGGAACTGCCGGCATTCACCGACGTCGAAGTGTCGCCCGCCAGGTACCTAATTGCAGCCTGGCTCTAAGAGTAGATCAAACGATTTTCAGGGAAAAACTGATGCAATATGATGCAGTGTTCAGGCAGGCAGCAGCTCTGTCCACTATCGTTGAGCCGTCGGTTTAGACTTCAAGGGCATTGTCGGTAACGTCAGACCTTAAGTAGCTGCCCGGATTCTCGAAGTCAAATGTCGTTCCGAACTTGTCTGATACTTGAACCACACGACGAGCACCACCTTGTGCTGAGTTTTAAGGCCTTATTACACCTCCAGGAAAGGATGTGTGGATCGGAATCAGATACCACAAATGCCAGGTCGTCCGTATCTTAAAACCATTTTAAAACCGTGTCTTTGCAGTTTGTGCAGTAGCCCCTTCACAATGACGTTCCACAGCGGTGGCCACCGATGTTGCGGTGTACCTATCCTTATCGCCCTTATCAAAAGAGCATCCATAGTGGGGTAATGCCTATCCTGGTCAAAAAACACTTCCATATATTCCACTATGCCGTCATATATAAACTATCCACCAAATCTGCGGCGAATGTAGTGGAGCGGCTGACAATATATTAATGTACATATATTTGATGCCGGCAACTCAGGCATCGCTTTTTTCATGTTTAGGCAGTGGTTTGCTTCTTATTAATTTTCCGCTTTTTGCACAGACATTTTTATTGTTTTATTTTATTCGCTGACTTAAGTTCGAAATGTCACATTATAGTCATATTTTTGTATTGTATGACTCCACGATACTTTGTGAATCCCATAATTATTTTTCCATTACATCATGGATATGGATAAAAATGTTCGTGTGTGTGTTTTATAAGAATTTCTACCAACGTCGGAACTTTTAGCTACTTTGCAAAGGAAAAAACAAAATGAAAAACGTGAAATGAATAATTTCTTCCTGTTTTCTTGTAAATAAATAAAAGCAGCGTAGAAAACAAAATTAATGTTAAAACGTCGTTTTGTGTTAACCATGAAAATATGTTAATAATACAAGTGTTAATGGTTATTTGTCAGCCAGTCAGGAGTACAGAACATTTTCAAGGACCACACTACACAACTGCGATTAACGAAAAAATAATACAACAAAGAGGAAAAAAAAAACAAATATAAAGAAAGCAACCATTATGGCCAATAGCAGAGAGTGTTTAAAATGTCTGATGTCATTGGAGTGATAAAGAAAAGTGTACTTACCATTTTTATATCATTAATATGTGGTATTCTTGCGATAAATTGTAGACAAAATTCTGTCCCTCCCCTACCTTCCCAACAATATTTAGTACACGGAAATAATCCAAGACTGACTGACTACTGTTCTACACAGTATTTGCGACTGTGAATAATATTAGAACAAGAGTAGAAATAAATTTTAAAATTAATAAAAATTCAAAACTTAAACATTAAGGGAATTCAATGCAGCTCAGTGCCTGCCTTCCTCTCTGAACGAATAGCCAGTATGTCTGTCTTGTTTGCGCCTTTAGCATCACATCTAAAATCCTTCTCTTTAATTGCATTTTAATATATTAATTACTTTATTTAAATTGCAAATTGTTTGTGATGTTTTGCTTGCTTGTTATTTATAATTATTTGAGTAAACTTCACTTTCGTACGACATATTTGCATAAATATTGAATAAATATGTACATATTTGCAAATGCTATCATTTCTATTCTTTTGATCCTTTCGTTCATTTCAATATTTTAAATCACACTTTTGTTATTATCGTCTAGATGAATGCTCCCTCCTTCATGAACATCAATTCTCTGACATATTTTATATATGAGACAGTGTGTGCAAAAAAAAGCGACAGATATATATTTTTCTCTCTCTTTTTCTATCCTTTGTTGAATCCATGATGCAGTGAGTATGAATTTTAAACAAGTCTTGTAAATATGTACTATATCGAAAGAAGGACAGTATGTGCGGAGATAATGACTGTCTGTAAAATATACTCAAGGATACACATGAACAACAATATTTGTAATAATATTTCATTTTGTTTTTCTTATATTTGTTGTAATAATTACACTATGCAACAAATGAGAAATTGTTTTTTTTTCTGTGATAACCGCTATTTTTTAATCCGCTGTGGTCAAATGACTACAAAAATCATCATTATTTCAAATTCTATGGTATAATTTTTGTAAAAAAAAAGTTTATTTTTTTTTTTTTTCTAAATTTGGGCTTTTTTGAATAGGCTGCTCCCTACATCTGGTCGTAAGTTTGGAAAGACTTATTCAATCTTGTTATGCAAAACGTCAAAAAATTTTAAATTACGCTAGCTTTAACTTTTGTTACTATCATTTTTCGATTTAGCCATTAGTTTTGGAGTTATTCATGAAAAAGTGAAAAACAATTTTTTTTTCTGCAAATTTACCAAATTTTTGAAAACAAAAAATTCTTAAAAAATAGAAAGCACCAAATAGTTACCAGTTTTACTACTTAATCTTAAAGGTGAATGTAATACAAATATAATAAACTTTATTTTATGCAAATCCATGGATAAATGCGTGTTTTAATCCGTTTAAGTGAAATTACTTACTTTTGATATTTTTTTTATCCAAAATTCGTGTGAATTCGTGCCAAAAACGGTGTGATTGTTTTTGGTGTCAACCTGCCTGCATGCATATTTTATTTCCCTTTTTATTAGAAAAATTTAGTCAACGAAAAACAACGGCATATAAAAACGGGTTTACTTTGCACAATCAACATTAATCATCAAGTGTATTCCGAGGAGACAAATGTTTATTTGAGATACAAAAATAAAAAAATTAGCGAAAAACTTAGAAAATTGTTGTGTAAAAAATAAAGATATTTTATTGTACATAGCTTTAGTGAACTATTTAATTATATTATATAATTTATTATTCGTGCTTCCGTCGTAGTCAACGTCCAAACTTGTAATAATCTAAAGTTCGTCTCGTCTCTTTCAATTTACTCTCACTCGTCAGTTATATATATAAAATACTCGTTAATCCTAAGTCAAAGTCAAAAAGAGTGACCACTTCTAGTCAGCCGTCTGTTGTCACTAATTCCTACATATATATATATATGTATATATATATATCTCCAGAACGTAAATAATAAAAACAAGCTTCATATCTCAAAAGAAAGCTAATGTTGTTCTTCAAAATTTATATTCTCTACATAATTGTGATTTTAAGTCAAACAGAGTTACAACAGCCTTAGAGTCCGTAACCTGATACCAGTAGGAGCATACTTCGTATATTTTGTTATTAAATGATAAATTCAGTTTTATTTCTGATATATTTTTTATGATAGGAGGTGAAGCTTCACTATCTTACTACACTGCTTTTAGCACGTTATTTTGTTTTTATAGCACTGTTGTAACGTCTCTATAGTCAAGGAGACGTATTAAATTTTGAAGCTTCGTTTTAGTAGCTATTTTTAGTAATTTTTTTTTATCTGGGACCAGCACTCAAGAGATGACTCCTACACATGCGAAGCATTGTGCTGGAACTGTAGGAATGGGATAGTTAGAGAAATGACAGAGGCGAAGCTTAATTAATTGTTTTACAGCTCTGCCTGAAGCCGTTACTGTTCAGTGACCAGTGACTTCGCCACTGAAACCTTCCGACAAACACTGGCTCAAACACACACAAATACACATCAGAAAAAATGCGAGATGTTTTTATGAGTCTGAAACTGCGGTTGAACCCAGGAAAATTTTTCGTTTTGTAGTCAATGTGCAGACTAGAAATATAATAACAAAAACAAGTAATACTGATAAGTCTTTTGATTCACTCATAGAGTAACCTGTTGGGTCTCTATTGAAGGAGACTTTTAATTTGTTTCGTTTTTTTATAGCTCTAGTATAATGTTAAAAATAATAATAATTATAATGTGAATTAATATGAAGCCAGCTCTGAAACTGCATTATTCTTCGTGAATCGGAACATTCTTCTGAGACGCCAACTGATAATTTAGCTTTAGCCGGCAAAGAACTACAGCTGACTACTTTCATAATTAGCCACTGGTCTTTCTTTGTTTAAGATTTTTTGTCTTTTGAAAGTTAAAGATGGCATAACGACCAACAACTTTTAAGAATAACCCTCGTAACAATTTAAAATTTCCTAAAATAGTTACGTCCAATTTAAATAAATATTCTGTTTCAATTTGTTGAGGTCAATTAAATGTTTTTAGTTAAAATTGCTTGATTTATACAATTGTTCATCCTTCTATTAGTACGTACATACATATTACATATTAGAGTGTCCAATTATTCGACGTTTTATTTTGTTTGAGAAAGGAAGCAATCGATTTTGAATTTTGAATAACTCGAATAATTAAAACAATTTTCCAAATAATTTTTTTCAATGCAAAAAACACGTGTATTTGGTTTGCTACTTTTTTTCTTTTTTGAGAACTGAATATTTTACAGCATCTCAAAAATGTGTCATAAAAATAGATAGAAGTTTGTGTTGTAGCAAAGAAGAATTTAATAACAAATAAAATTTGCCGAACGCAAAGTGGTTATTTTCATGATTCGATAAAATAACGGCAAAAAATTTTGTCGAATATTCGAAGAACGACTAATTGAATGGATACTCTAGTATTTACACACGTGTATATGTGTGCGTGAAAAGTTCATAGAAAGAGTGTCAATTACCATTTGAAAGTGTTATTTTTATTGACGTAGTTAAGCAAAACAATACCAATAGAATTAAAATTAAAATGAAGATTGTAGATGAACTGAACACTCGTATATTGCAATTTAAATGGCAATTTCGAAAAACACTCCCAGCTGTTCGTTTTGAGTTTCGGTTTTCTTAAATTAGTTTAAATTTATTGTAGTCTTACAAAAGTCTAAATAGTTAAATTTTACTTTACTGTGACCAAAATGTTTTTGAAGTTATTTGTAATTCAGAACGCTTAAGATTACGCCTTGCTCATGATTCCTCTCTCGATGAATAGTTGTTCCCATGCAAGAGTTGCCAAGTCTATTTCATATGTGACATTTATAAGTTCTTGAAAAATGTTTGTATTATGTGTGTAGTTGGCAACCGTGAAATTAATTTACTCAGAGAATTCTCAAAAAAAAAAAAATATTATTTGTGGGTGTCATAGAATCCAATTCGGTTTTGCTTTTTATCGGATGTAGAAACCAATATTGGTTTCATGAATACAAGTCGGTTTTGTTATTTTCGAACGCAAATACAACCGATTTTCGAATCAGCTGTTTTATTATTTATTTGTTTACTACTTTGTGGTAATTTTTTTCTTTTTATAAATTTTTTAATTAATTTTATTTGATGTAAAATATTATTAAAACTTGTGTTTTAAATAAAAAACAAGTTAAATTAATTAATTTTTTTTTATCGAAAGGCAGCTCTGGCTGTAATGTCGTATTTGTAACAGCGATGTAGTTGGCAATACTAGTGCTCAGGCCTATGGTTTTCCCATGAAATTCATTATCTTGAATAGATGGGTTAAGTTTTACCCTGATTATAATTTCATTTTACAGTGCAAATGAAAAACAATTCTACATCTTTATTGTAAATTTAATGCTAAATATAAAATCTATAATTAATTTTTTCTAAAAATTAAAACAAAAATATAATTTTATTCATAAATTTAATAATAACTTTGCAAATTCTCTAGATCGGTTAGAAATTAAGCACTTGTTTAAATGAATAGAAAAAAAGAGACAAAAACAATTGAAACGTACAATTATTAGAAAATATTTGCACAAAAACTATTTATTTCTCAAATAAATAAAATACAAATAAATGCTTATTGAGTTGTTTAAGGAATGTTTTATAAATAGAAATAAATAACCAAATAAAACATGTATTGCAAATTGTAAAATCTGAGAGGAAGACAACAAGAACAGAATGTGGTGCAATCTTCACATTTCCGGTGCCGAAACTAAGAAACATGTTGTTAGATTTGGCATTTATTATTGTTACAAATAATTGTAACAAGATTATTAAATAATCATAAATAAATTTATTCATTCTATTTGTAATTAAGGGGAGGAATTCTATAAATTTGTGGATTTTTAATTATAATTTATTTTATTAATATTTTTCAACAAGCAAAACAATACAGGCAATACTGAAAAGTTAACAGGTTAACAATTCAAAGTATTAGACTGACTATTACCTCAAACGACCGTTGCCTTTTCTTGCCAAATTCAGAGAATTCAAAACAGTTTTCATAAATCAGCTACATATTTTAAAATTGCAAAATTACGACGTTTCTGATTATTTTTAAGCTTAGGGATTCCATTTTATTTACTATTTTATTTCGCCGAAGTTTAATTGCTCAAATGCCGACGAAGGAGGCTGCTGTAGCACAGAAGAATTGAAAAAAACTTTTTCTGAGATTGGTGATGACATGATGGATGGTAGTCTGCACGTTGACTACTAAACCAAAAAACAGACCTGGGTTCAACCCCAGTTTCAGACTGAAAATTTTAAAATAAAAATAAACATCTCCCATTTTTCTGATGTGCATTAGTGTGTCTTTGTGTGTCAGTTGTTGTCGGAAGGTTTCAGTGGCGAAGGCATAGTCACTGGTCACTATACAATACCGGCTTCAGCTGAAAGCAATATACAATCACCTCAGAACGCCCTCCTTCGTCGGTATTGTGTAGCACCGGCGAAGTAAAATAATAATAAAAATGGCTACTAAACCGAAGCTTCAGCACTGCTACGAGTATAAACAAAACAAAGAACGTGCGAAAGCAGAGCTGTAAAACAATTAATTTAACTTCACCTCCTGTCGTTTCTCCTACTATACCTTTCTTATAGTTCCAGCACAATACCTCGCCTGTGTAGGGGTCATCTCCTGAGTGCTGGTCCCAAATAAAAAAAAAAAAAAAAAAAAAAAAAAAATTCTGCAGACTACTTTTCATTAGTCTGAATTTAGACAGGCGAACATTTGAAAAGGAAACATTTAGTTTGGCAGCATATTACGGCTGCGGAAGAGAGCATCGTTTTTGTTGAGGTTTCACTTTACTCTCTGTGTATCTAAAAGTACATACACGGTGGGCTAAAAGTAATCACTCGGGGCCTAAATTATCACCCGATGTCTTTTTGCTGTAATTTTATTTAATAAAAACCTTTGGCTCTGCATGTATGGTCATCAACTCTGGCCGCGGTTACTTAGCCCATATCATCAGCAGTGCCAAAATTTGTCTTAAAAAAAAAATTACAGTAATAACATCGGGTGATTACTTTTGCCCCGGGTGATTACTTTTGAACCACCCTGTACAAATATAGTATATGTTACTTAGTTTGTTTAATTGTTTCACAAAGTCTATTTTGCGGTCGGTGCCAAAAATGCAAACATTTTATTGTGGATAAGTGAATTCAGAAACACTTAGATATTGACACATCCAGAGAAACGTAAAGAATAATAGATTGTCTGTATTACATATGTACATAATATGTTTGTAAATAAGAATATTTGCGGCTTTGTGAATGTGTACTCTCTAGCTTGTGTCCTCACATACATCTTTATATGCAAATTGCTCTACACCAAGTGTCCCCCAGTTGGATGTGTTTATTTAAGGAATACCTTTCATAAACGCTCATATGAAAATTAAAGTTATAGTCAAATACAGGGTGGCACAAAAGGAGCTATATGGTTTGAATTGTTTACAATTTTTTTAATTATTATTTTTTGTTTTTTTTTTCAGCAATTTGTGAAGAACACTTGGGGAATTAATTATAAAGCATTCGAAATGAAATCATGGTCATTACAGCCGAAATTTTGCGAAAAGTTATGAAAAATATCCTAAAAAGAGCACGTATGTGCGAAGCAGAAAATGGACATCACTTACAGGATATCATTTTTCAAAGCTAATTGCAAAAAATTCCCCAATAATATACTGTATTAAAAATAAAATATAATAATCGCATAAATAAGTAAGTTATAAACCATTTAAACCATATTGCTCCTTTTGTGCCACCCTGTATATTCAGTTCTTCCTTATTCATAAATCCAAGACGAAGATGTGTATTTTTTCTTTATTTAATACACTTCAAATTTATTTCACACAGGTACTCAAATATTTGCAAAGATTTAGTTGAATTTCCAAAATACAGAGAAGAATTAATGACTTTTCTTTTGGTGTGATATACATAAAACAGTATTTCGTCGGGTCGTCTTGTGAAACAGTTTTCTCCCGCTTCATTAATTTTTAGGTAGTTCTTCGATGCGTTTGGGGACCAGTGGTCAGGAGACGTCTCCTAAGTAAGCAATGCATGTACCAAAACTAGTTAGAAAGGGATAGTATATAGAAGAGATAAGTGCTGCAGAGACAGAAAGATAGAGAGTTTAATTCTAACGAAACTTTGCAGTTGCCTGTTTTTTTTTTTTGAGAATTGGTAAAGTACTTTTGCTGCGCCTCTGGTGTTATATTGACGGTCTAATTTTTAAGCTTAAGGGGGCCATTTGTTTATTATTGTATTTCGCCGACGTTTTATTACTCAAATACGAGGGCGGATCAATAAGTTCGTGACTTTTCGAACTTCCGTCGTAATTATATGAAATGCAACACTGTTCGCATCAAGTACTACTACCTGTTAATAGACTACTGTCAAATTTTGAGCAAGTGTCGTCATTTACTTTGCATTTAACAGCTGTTAAAAACAATACAACCTTGTGTATTTTTCTAAAAATGGAAAAAAGTGAACTTTGAGTGCTCATTAAACATTATTTTTAGCGAAAAATAAAACCGTCAATCAAACCAAGAAAAAGCTCGATAAATACTATGGGGACTCTGCACCATCGATTTCAATGGTAAAAAAGTGGTTTACTGACTTTCGTTGTGGTCGCACAACTACTAATGACGCTGCACATTCTGGACGGCCAATTGAGGTCAGTACACCCGAAGTTCGAAAAGTCACGGAATTATTGATCCGCCATAGTACCAACGAAGGAAGGCACTGTTAGCGCAGAGAGACTTGAAAATTTGTCTGGCCTGATCGGTCTGCTGGTTGCACAGCCAACTCAATATCATTCAGAAATGTGAGTCAATTGGAGTCTGAGTAAACGTTGTATTAAAAAAACGCTCCCAGTCCACAGTTAGTTAGAGTATTACAGCTGTAGAGGTTACTTGGTGGAAGATCGATTCGGCGCCGTGTGTTGCGGTGGCTTTTTTGTTTGTCATACCATTTCTATGTATTGCACTTATCATATTTCCATTTTTGCTTATAAAGGGTGGTTAAATTTCAAGGGCCGATGTTGATTTTGAATAAAACACAAACTATTTAGGAAATTATTGTAATTTTATTTTATTATGATATATTGGTATTACTCAATTATGTATGGAAGAAAATATCGGCCAAATGGGCGCCGCGACCACGGCAACAGTGGATGATCAATTTTCGAAGAAAATCATCTTCAGTGATGAGGCACATTTTCACCTCAGTGGATTCGTCAATAAACAGAATTGCCGCATTTGGGCGAATGAGAATCCAAGAGTGATTGTCGAAAAACCAATGCTCCCACAAAGAGTGACTGTTTGGTGCGGTTTATGGGCTGGCGGCATCATCGGGCCGTATTTTTTCCAAAATGAGGCCGGTCAAGCAGTTACTGTGAATGGTGTTCGTTATCGTGAGATGAGAACGAACTTTTTATGGCCCGAATTGGAAGATATGGATGTGGACGATATGTGGTTTCAGCAGGACGGTGCCACTTGCCACACAGCTAACGAAACAATGGCTCTTTTGCGCAACAAATTCAATGGCCGTGTTATCTCACGTAATGGCGATGTCAATTGGCCGCCAAGATCATGTGATTTGACACCGTTGGACTTTTTTCTTTGGGGTTATTTGAAAGAAAAGGTGTACGTCGATAAGCCAGCAACAATTCAAGAGCTAAAGGATGAGATAATTCGGCACATTAACGGCATAGAACCTCCATTATGCCTCAGGGTCATCGAAAATTTGGACCATCGGATGGAGGTGTGCCGCCGTGGTCGTGGCGCCCATTTGGCCGATATTTTGTTCCATACATAATTGAGTAATACCAATATATCATAATAAAATATAATTACAATAATTTCCTAAATAGTTTGTGTTTTATTCAAAATCAACATCGGCCCTTGAAATTTAACCACCCTTTAACATGTCTGTGTATCAATTGCGCTGTCTGTTGGTTGGTTGTTTGGTTGGTAAAACAATAACGACAAACAAATAACTTCGTCAACCCAGCCATCCTTGATAAGGTTTTTGAAGTGAAATTTTGTTGTTTTCTGTTCAAATATTGAAAGATGAAAAAATAATTGAAATTGTAGAAGTTCATCATCATCATCATAATCATAATTATCATCGGTCAGCAAATAGAAGTGAACAATTTTGTAAATATCACATTTGCAATGCGAACAATATTCTCCCATGTTTATAAGCTTTTGTTAGTTTGTTTGCTTTCTTTTGCAAGTGTGCATATGCCGGTGTGAGTATTTGTATGCATGTGTGCATGTGTACTTTTATAGCACAAACATTATGTGAATGCTTCATGTAAGATTTCGTGTAATGGTCACTCAACTTTTATGTAAAAGAAAACCTCTGTATTTATTTTTTCTACTTTTTTATTTCTTTTATTCAATTTGTGTATTTGTATAATATTTTTATGCATATTTTAATGTTTTTTTTTTTTTTTTTTTTTTGCAAATAGTCCAGACACAATTTATTTTTATTCGCCATAAGTTTTTTTGTACAAGAGCAGACGTACAAAAACAATATTTTGTAAACAATACAATTTAATTAAGAGCTCTTTTGGTGTTTAAGGACATAGAAATTATTTCGAAAATAATTTTTATAAAATTACTATATAAGTTTCAATAAATGAATTTTATCAATAATATTCCCCAAGCGAAGGAAGTTGAAAAAAAACTTGTCAAGGGGTCACATTTTCATGAAAACTATTCATAAATTGTACATATAAATTCAATATGAAGGATTCAATTTAGCTTAAATTTAAATATTTACAGATCATCTGATAATTTAAAAAAGAGCAAATGAATTTAAGTTTCATTTCTAACATGACTGTCGCTTGAAATATTGCCGGAAATAAAATGTTATTATGGACTTAATTGCTTTAGGCGAAATTCGCAATATGAAACAATTCACTGCAAAAACACTGACCGGTCATATGACTGTGTCATCATCGCGTACAACAAAATTTCTATCATTTTCTTGAGGACAATATGAGAAAAATTACGTAAACTATTTTGTATGTGTGATTTCGCATCCTTCTCTAACTTATGAATTTTGTGGTTCATAGAAAGTTTAACTGAACTGCTCAGTCAAATGTCGTTTACTAGTCAGCGTTGTTATAAATATCAGTCACTATTGACGGATATCCCAATTGAAATAAAGCGCGATTTATAGCAATTTTTATACTGATTTTATATATACATATATATAATATAAATAATATAAAATATATATATAATATAAAATAGAAACATCCATCATCTCTCTGGCTTTGAAGCGTTGATGGCAAAAAAAAATCAGATACTTACACTGGCTCTAATGCCTCCAAGATGGCAATTTGCTCTCGGTTTAATTTAGTGGTACACAGAAAAAATAAAACAAAATTTTAATTAAATTAAAGAATTAATTACATTTTCACCAGTAAAGAAGTTCTCTGCCCAAATATTTCACCGCACTAGTTAAAGGTTAAATATGCCCAAAGAAAGAAGTCCAACGCTGTCAAATCACATGATTGTGACGGCCAATTAACTTCGCCACGACGAGAAATAACACGGCTATTGCTTCGTTGGCTGTGTGGTAAGTGGCACCATAATGTTGGAACCACATATCGTCCAGGTGCATGTGCTCAATTTCTAGCCACAAGAAGTCCGTTATCATCTCGCAATAGCGAACACCATTCACGGTAACTGTTTGGCCGACCTTATTTTCAAACAAATGCGGCCCTATGGCGGCGTCAGCCCATAAACCGCCGGGCGAACATGCACAGGTGTTTTCACATTTGCTACAGACCCGGTTTGCCAAAATTTAACACAATTTTTCCGATTGCTGAAACATTTGGTCGATTATGCTGACCAAAAAAATCACGAAGTGCACGAAATGCATTTTGATTTGGACGCCCATTTTCGTAAAAGGCTTTAAGAAACTTAATACGCTGCTCTATTGGGCAGCTCTCCATGGTTGAATTTGTCAAACACTGAAACAAAGAAATGTCAAATTAAGTTGGGCAAAAACGTCCTGCATTATGGTTGGACCACTCTTTATAATCATACCCGTATTACTCAATTTAATTGAAATAATAAATTGCAGTTAATTGTTAAATAATAATATTTATATAACTGCGCCATAGGTGTGACCAATGTACAGAAAAGTGTGCCAAACTGATAGTCATGAGACCACTCCTTTTTAATTTTAATTAAATTTTTATTTCGCATAAAAAAATATATGTAGTTCACTGTAGGGAAAGGAAAGAGCTTTGAAATGTCATCATGTTCCGCAGATGTCAACACAACTGTTCACACATTTATGCAAACGAAGCGTTGTGTTAAAAGGAAAGAGCGCATAAAATTATCATCAACGTAAATAGGAAGAGCGCCAGAGTGGAGTATACAGCGTGTCATAAATAAGTACTCTTCTTCGAATTTGAGTGTTGATTTTTTTTTAATTTGATAATTATTGCACAAATGCTAGGAGTTGACGACGTTGTTAATGATGCCCCTGGAGATTTGTAAGTGTGTTAATAAATAGGTCGGTTATTCCAATTCGAGTGATGATACAATATTTGCATATGCCAACCACTAATCCAACTTCGTGTTTTATTAAGTGCTTTGCCGTGCCTGGTACAATTCGAATGTTTGTTTTTTAATTCAAGTTATTTGAGCGTTAGAAAGGAAGTAAGAAAAACGATATTGAGCACAATAATTTCCTTTGCTTACTTATAAGTGCAAATGTTCGTTTAAAGCTTTTGGATACAATAAATATATGTACATGTATGTACATACATATGTACATATCTAATTGTTTAAAACCATAATAACAACAACAACAACTACAATGACTATACTGGGTAAGAATTGCGACATTGGTACCAGCAGCATTATGGTGGTGGTTACTTCTTTACCTTCTATTTGGCTTCTTCATTCCTTCATTCCTTCATCTCTTTCTAATCGTTAGAACAAAAAAAAAATAAAGGAAAAAAAAAGTTAAATATTTTACAGATATTAAATCATCAACAGTCATCCGTTTAATATCTGTAATTAATTAAAGTAATGACTCGTTTATTTCGATATTCTTTTCTACACATTTTGTTTTTGTTTTATTTCCGTTGTTTCTTTTTTCGTGCCATTTTGCTGTGTTCCAAAACAAACGGTATCCATTTGCTCTTGGTGAAGAGCTGTAATATTTATTTTTGTAGAAGGCTACCGTCGTGTGGGGCATTCATTACATTTTTCAACCTGGTTTCCTTATGACTTTCTATTTTTGTTAAACTTTCGAGTTTTAACGGACCGTTATCGAAAATATTTATTAAATAAGCCAGCGAAATGATATTATGTGGATCATTTTAAGGGGCGGATACTTCTGAACAAGTGCAGTAGATACTCTTTAGCGTTTGATATATCCAAAAGCGACAGCGAATGTTTTATATATGTTCATACATATCGTCGTCGAAAATCCAAAAGAGCTTATCATCAAAAAAATCAAAATCGATTTTTTGATTGATTATGATTCGTTAGGTTATCCGTACATGTCTGTACCAATTTATAGATTTTTGCGACCAAAAAAAATAAACGCTTTTATATCCATAATTCAAAATAACGTAATCACATGTGCATTATTTTCACAAGTCAAATGAACGTATCATCAAACTGGGTGTAAGAAATGAAAATGAAATATCTGAATTTTTAAATAACAAAGCAAGCATTGATTTTTAGTTTGTTTGTAAGCAGCGTTGATAATGTTTATCATTCATTTTATAGCAAACTAAAAATGAACAAAATCTAATGTAGAAAGTATTTATGATAAAGATGTTCATTGCTCAAAAAACAGAAATAAAAAAGAAGAAAATGAAAAAAAAAAATAAAATAAAAACCGAAGTATGAAGGTTTTTAAAACGGAAGTGCTTGTGAAGGAAAGCCAAGGGAGATGAAAGGTGGGTGTACTTGCAAATATTGTGAAAAAAAGTTCTACACTTTTTTCCGAAAGTGCGAGTAACAAAATATTTTTACGTCTCTGGCAAATGTCTTGGGACCAAAAAAATTTGTGCATGTTACCGACAGAGTTGCATGTTTTACCAAGAAGCGGACATTCTCGACGAACATATTCCAAATCTTATTTTCTAAACATAGAAACCGTCCGTCTGCAAGTATCTAGGAACAAGTTTTTTTCAACCCTTGGATTATCAGAATCAATAGTTGGAAAATGGGTAAACATTAGTGAATTACATAATACACAAATAGGTCCGGAAAACCAAAAAATTTCGAGAACCGATTTAAAAAGAAATACCACCCAAGGAAAGCGTTATGAATCACTTGGAAATTACTTAAATAAATGGTTAGACGAAGTTCCAGAGCTATAGTCTCACTACCGCCATCAAAACACAACTAAATTGTACTTTCAGACGGATTTTAAACCTTACAGACCCGTATGCATGCATATGTATGAAATATATTCTAAGGACTGCGAATTCACACAAAGAAAATGAAATTTCTCCTGTATCTTTGCCAAAATTCATGGAAGTTTTAGGAAATCGTAATTATTCTATTTTCAAACCCAGAAATGATATGTGTGACATTTTTATATCATATGAAGCAAAAAATATTTCACAGGAGCAGTATGATAGCCACAGCAATATGAGAGAAGAAAAAATAAATGATGTAGAAAGTGCTAAGGCAGGTTTATGCTTATTATTCCGTAAGGACATGCTAGCTGTAAAACTTATTCCGCAGTTAAATGCAAGTTCGTCATACTACAAAATGAAATTGCAAGTTCACAACTTTTTTTTTTTTGGCGTGTGAGGTAGGGTTAAAAATGCCTTCGCACTTACAGAGACCGTCATCTTATGCGTCGAGTGGTGTTACCACTAAAAAATTCCCTCCTCCTCCTCTGGATAGATTCCTTCCCGGGACCGCTTTCCGCATTACTAAAGGGAAGGCCCAGAGCGGCGTCCCAATCAAGACCGCCCTTACTCACGCACGTCTGGGTTCGCCAAGTTTATAGCCGGCCCCGGCCCGTATCCCCTGGTCCCCGTCGGAAGGGGCCTCGCTCTGCAGCAACGCATCCAGGTCCCTCTTCTTTCTCAGTAGAACCTACCCTACATATTGCGCCCCAGCGTCCCAATTGTCGCCGCATTCGAGCATCCTCCCTATCACGCTGGCAGGAGTGAACCCGCCAACCCCTTACAGTATACCATCTGATGCCGTCGAAGTTCATAACTTTACTGTATACAATATCGTTACTCAGGAATCTGACAACTTCGTGTGGGATGAAAGTGAAGGAAACCTTGTTGTGTCGACTTTCGCCACTATTCTCATAAAACATTTTTGGCGTGGGAAAATCCAAATAAGGGAGTTTATTCTATATACGCGCGGTTCAACCGAAAAATTTGTTTTATCTTCTTACACACAATTAATTAAGTACCACTATTTAATTTTTGCCTAGTCGCAAATAATATGTACATATTTTATAAAGATAATTTTTATCTCGTGAATTGCATACCGTACAATTTTTATTTTTATACATTTATTTTCCAAATTCTCCATCTATGACATCTTATGACTATCACTGACATTCTAATATACCAGCATTTAAAATTTACATATCACATATTTGTGGATATGAATAAAGGCTTATTATTTAATTTAAATATTTTGCACTGAAAAGGGGTTATTAATCTAAATTACTCCTAGAACTTTTCAAAGCAAACTGCAACTATCGAGAAGAAACTACAACAGCAAATATCACTCGCTTTGACGAAAAGAGCAAAAACATTTCTGTACTTTAAATTTCATCATAATAAGAATTGTGGAAAATTATAACCATACGAAAGCAGATTTGTCGCACACTCTCCCTATCTCTCTCTCTCTCTATCTCTTTCCGCTCTCTTAGATTAAATTACA
Source organism: Dexiosoma caninum (assembly GCA_963924685.1). NCBI lineage: Eukaryota > Metazoa > Arthropoda > Insecta > Diptera > Tachinidae > Dexiosoma > Dexiosoma caninum. Next base: position 22,293,079 of record OZ004725.1, on the reverse strand, counting down.
TTTTTATTACAAGTGGAAAAAAATTACTGCGTATATGGGTCACATGGCTTTAGAATTAAAAGAAAACAAATAAAACAATACCAAGCAATGCCCAGTTTTTCTTTTTTCATTCGTTGTTTTAAGTGAGCCCCTTTTTAAAAATCAAAAACAAGCAGTCAGTCGCACCAGCGTCACTATGACGCCGATGATGACGATGTAAATTTTTGCAATTGTTCCGAATAAAAACAATAGTTACGCATGATGAATACGATAACTGAAACAGGGAAGGGGAGCTCGAGAAACAGAATTTGCTTGTTGTTGTTATCGTTGGCTACCCCTTTCTAAATAAGTATGTATGTATGTATGTATATCAAATGTGTGGGAGGAGTGTAGGGTATACAAAAATGCAGGAATTCCAGTTGAACAGTGTCACAAACATACTGGCAGATAATTTTAACACGCACATTTTCATTTGCCGTTACAATACAACAGTTGCAGTTCGTTGTTGTGTTTTGTTTTTATAAGTAGGATACTTCCAATTGTTTCTTTTTTTGTCTATTGGTTATGAAATGCATTACAATTTTTTAAAATGTTTTTTAGGTTATGGGAAAAAGAGAAGGAACTCAAAATTTGTAATTACAGTTTGTAAATATTCAAAGTTTTTGCTAAATTGAAATTTATAGTTTTTGTGGTTTTGTGAAAATTTAAATAATTATTCAATTAACGTCAGCAAATGACATGTAATACAGAATTGCCAGAGAAGAATGGTAAAAACTACACAATTGCTGTGTGAGATATCAAGTTGATTCAGACCTTTTATTTAAGTTACATTTCCATATGTTACATACATATATCATTACATACCCATGTACATATGTATGGCGAACCACATCACTGAAATGCTACTTACTGATTCGCTGCTACCTCTTTATGCAAGTGGTCCGATTATCTATATACTTATGCATGTATAACTCAATTTTTATGCCCCTATTATGATTTACAATTCAGTTAAGTTCAGTTGACAATGTTACAACTCAACTAATATTTTGATTTACAACTGATAACTCAAATTATAGCGATTTCGATTCTCGAAAATTGCGTCGCACTTTTCACTTTATTTCTTAAAAATAATTGCACTTTATTGTTCTCTTTTAAATTGCCCTTAAATGACTTTTTGGCGGATCAATAGAGGGCAAATATTTCAAATGAATAGAGCAGAATTGGGCAAGAAATGCAATGCACTTGTGATTGAAAAGAAAACATCATCAGTGGACAGTGTTGCCATTTTTTTTCTTCAAAATCTTCATATCGACAAAAATTTTTATTTTCCTACAAAAAATCTTTTGTTTATTGAAATAAATGTTTTTTTAAATCAAATTCAGTTATAATATTACATTACATTTGTATAGATTTTTTATATTCGGAGTAATATTATACCACATTGTTATCGTTAAAAAATGAGTAACTGTCAAAAAAACATGTAAAAAGTTTCAACTTAAAATTGACGTTTTCGAACTTAACATCTTTTATACGACTATGTTGTCAACTTAGCGATTAATGCAAAATGTCTGCGATTTTGAGCTTAGTTTTTGACAGTATATTTTTCTTTATCAGTATTTTTAAATTAAAATAAGTAAGCATCATTTAAAAAATATAAGTATTATATTGTACAGGGTGGGGCTGAATGAGCTACATGGTTTAAATGGTTTATAACTTTTTTATTTATGCGATTAATTTAATTTTTAGCAATTAGCTTTGAAAAATTATATTCTGTAATTAATTAATTAATTAATACGAGCTTTAAATAAGAAGTGCGAAGAAATTTAAAATATAAAAAATTTAAAAATAAAATTATTTTCGCTCCCCTGTAAATTTTATTAAATTGGATTTAGCTTCTTTACGGCTGACGGTAAAGATTTATTTATTAAATTTTTTTCTGAATTTACAATCAGATTTATACAAAATGTGTTTAAAATACCACACACACTGAATGGTTGGGGTATCTATTTAGTTTCTCATTTTGTTCATATTAATAAAAAAAGTCTTTCAAACTGATATGGCATATTGCATAAACTATTTTCGAAGCGACAATAAACTTCAGAAGCAATCGAAACGATTTGAATGCAAAAAGATATCTTAAAACATTTCAAAGTTTTTTTCACCCAATAAATAAAATTTTTCTTTAAACTTGAAGTTACGCAATTCTCTCCATTCGTCATAAACTTGTTGAATATTATTCCGATCAATGGCATTGGGAAGGATTTCACTGATTGAAAAATATTTTTATCAGCAGGTTTAATGAACAGGAACTTCAACAAGTACTAAATATCATATTTAAAAAAGTATTTTTTTAAGTTAAAAAAAACTTTTAATCTTATCTTTTTGGCATCTTAACAACCGTAGGCAATGAGATATCTCTTCACATACGGTAACACTGGTTGTGAATCATAATATGGGCATAAATCTGCTTTAATGGCAAGTGAAAATGTATAATTTTTGGACATTGTTTTTGCCGTCAATTTAGAAAGCATTAGCTTTATTTATAGAAATTTAGTAACTGCTATGGTATATAGTGTTTTTTTTTAGCTGTATGAGAAATATTGATAACGATAACTATGGTTATGGTGCCCCTCTGACGGCGACCTGGGAGGACTGCCCGGTGAGTTGTGCTGGCTACAGACTTGGGGGATCCAGACGTTGCTGAGAAAGGAGCGTACCTGAGTAGAACGCCGATCGGGGTCTTCCCAAAGTAATGTGGAAAGCGGTCACGGGAAGGAATCTACCCAGAGGAGGAGGAGGAGGAGGGAATGTTTTAGTGGTGACGACGGTCTCTGAAAAAATTAAAAATAGTAACTATGGTGGGTTGACAGCTAAGAATATTAAACTGTGTTGATATTTCTGTTCAGTAAGGTTTGGCAAGTCCTCGTGAATCGTTTAACGCCAAGACAACCCTTTTGTTTTTTTTTTGGAAAATTTTGCAAATTTGCTTTGAAAAATTAAAAACTTCGCGTGTTCATAGAGCACTTCATCCCTTTTATGGTCAACATAATCGTCCTATTGAGCAAGCTATTCGTGCAGTTATTGATCGTTTTCGCAATAATTTTACTCTTCTCGATTCAAAAGCAGCAACCAGCCAATGAAATGTGCGTACAAAAGAGATTAATATTGCTGCCGTTACGCTGAATCGCAAGAACTATTGAGCCATGCTAACTGAATTTTTGTTTCCAAAAATTAACGGCTCAGCATCAAATTGGACTGATCGAATGGACCATGTAGCTCACAGCCGCGATGGACATATGTCGAAAATCATATTTAAAAAATAAATGCCGTGACATTATCTACCGGATTATAATAAGAAATTTCATTCCAACAATATTCTGTCTTGTATTATCATTTTAAGTTTTAATGCAGCTAAAAAGAATACCCGTTAGTTTTCCCCATGTTACTATTTTATAGTAGGATTTTTCCTTATGTGTATTGTACAAAAATAATTTAAGTTATATCGACATGCTTCATGTGTTAGTGTGTTTCTTAGAAAAATTTCACGAAACATAAGCAACAACTTATATGATATTACTCTCATATATGTATTAACCCTCTAAAACCCACAAGAAAAATCCAAAGAAAAATTAAAGTCAATATTTAGCACCCCTGCAAGGACTTTTGATTTTTGTTTCAACTCTCACTGCACGTAGAAGAAAAGTCTGCAATGTAGAAAAGAAATAAAAGGAAAAAATAATTTGCCAACAACGACAACAAAATAAGTTGACAAAACCATAAAGTGTCACATCGAGAGGAAAAGAAGAGCTGAATATCATCAAATTAACAACGCATTTTGGACAAATTGAAGCCATAAACAACTCACGTCGCCAAACATGAAATAAATTACATCACATTCCTTAAAAACAAAAAAACAAAAAATATTTAGCACTTCAGTCTTTTTTCTATTGTAAATAATGACAATGGTTCCTCCCTCTACATTTTATTCGCTGCCCTCGCTGTAATGCAATAAAATTAAAAGCTGCAAACGAAACAAAATGTCACACTGAGCGTAATACAAGTTGTACAGCAATTACATGACGTCAACTCTATAAGGGAATAAG